>JABXWE010053231.1:0-26218 GCA_014611495.1 Limonius californicus | reverse complement strand
AAAACCAAATTTTAAATAGTCAACAGAATATTGTCGGCACCTTTTCTGTTTGGCTGACATCTTAAAATAGGTAAGGGCCAATTTATGAAGAAATAATTTTAATACAGAAGAACTCGGTGATACACTAATGCTGAGGAATGAACGCGACCGTCTCAACGCATTATGCGCACATGTTGTCGCTCTCTTTCATGTAACGCGGCGCTAATTGTCAAAAGCCAAAGTCAGATGCAACGTGTAACCCGATCGCGATATTTTATTCTCGATCGTGTAAACAATTATTTACAATGGTTATGTGTGCAGTGTACGCAACAATTGAGCAAATGAGCATACTTTATTTTTCTATATTGACACAATGCCCACTCGAAATTCTGCAGTGCCCCCTAAATGAATAAACATTTAAAAACGCCCCGCCAGATATCCAAAACGCCCACAAAGGGGCGCTGGCGCCCCGGTTAAGAATCACTGATTTAACTCATACGTAGGGCGAAATACTGTTCTATCCCCATCCATCAACTCCGAAATGTCAGAGGTTATTCCTTTGATTGAGGTTGTATAATATACAGGGTGTATCATAAATAGGTACAAATATTAAATCCGATGGTAGATTACAATATAAACAAACTAGAAAAAACTAGAAAATAATAATTGAAAATTTGACCCAAAATTGTTTGAGTACCTCAGGATAATAACAAAAATTTGAGTTCAAAGACATGTTATGCAAAGGAGAGTAAGATAGAAGTGCAACAAAATTTTTTATCACCTGCCACAAACCAATACTATTAGGTAGGTCAGTAATTTCTATTCAGTCTGTTGTTGTTATCACGAGCCAGACAAATTTTTACGTGTTTGCCACTTCTACAGCTTAAATGCATTTTTTATGTATTATCAGCAGTTCTCAAACAAAATTTTATTTTATTTTTTAATTCAAAAAAATTAACCTAATGATTTTTGAAAAATGTATAGTACCGTTGAATTCTACTTGAGCCAATCTATTACTGGTTTAAATATTTGTACCTATTTCTGATACACCCTGTATAAGCATGTTAAAATATGCAAACAGAAATCCAGTAATGAAACAGACCCTGGAAATAATTGTTTAACCAAAAGCCAAAGTTTTATGGCAGCAACGGCTTCAAAGAATCAAAATTTTTTAAAATTGGGGCGTATAAAAGAGGAAGTTTTTGGTATCATGCGGGCTTCTGAAATAAGCTTGATAGCCAAAAGTGGCCCTTTAATTTGCTTATATGGGGAAGCACTTTTAAACAAGCATAAAAGACAACAGATTGCTACTGTTATTTCAAACAAAATGCGAAAAATGGGGAGATTGTTGATAGCGTTAAGAACCATCAATAATTTAATTGGCGGTCTGTTGTTATAAAATTTAATATCTGCTACTAAAGAGATTAGTGGCTATGACACTTTAAATAGATGCTATATATCCCTATCCCTGTCACTACACATGGGGACAAATTCTTTGTAATATTGCGCTCAAATTAGTCATAGAAAAGGAAAACTTACCTAACATTAAATTGGAAAATAGAGACATAAAAAAGCAAGAAATTAAAGACACAAAAAAATTAATACAGGGACACTGGTGTAACGAAATTTCTAGCATTGCTCTCAAAGTATTAAAGGAGAGGCAATGGGAAAACCAGACTGCTCTTCCACTGACACATGACAGACAGGTTTTTCAAACATACGTAAACAAACTGGCAAATGAGGCATACGAGAAATGAAAACCAATGTAAATTTAATGACTACATACAACATGATTCAGGACACAATAAACGAAGAAGCTTCTGTTGAGTCATCGACAAATATTGAAAAAATCATCAGCAAAAAATTTAAAAGAGTTATAACGAGTGGCAAGGGTTCCAAAGCCATACCTATTTTGTTTCCACCACAAATTCAAAAATATATTACTTTAATATTGGAAATTAGAGAACAGTCAAATATAGTATCAACATCTAACCCATATATTTTTGCCAATCCAGGTTCAGCCAACAGATGGATGGCGGGATACCACGTTATTATAAAATTAGCGACTAAATGTGGTGCTAAAAACCTTTCGCTTTTAACTTCAACAAAGTTTAGAAAGCATATCGCAACTACTTTACAACTTATGGCAATGGACGAGAATGAAATAGAGCAAGTTGCTACATTTATGGGGCACACCGAATTTTATAGGTATTTTTATACTACGTTGTATATTAAATAAAATTATAATTCTTGTACTAGATTACTTCAAGATATATATCAAACAGCCAAGGTAGCTAAAGTTTTAATGCTACTAGAGAAGGGCAAAGGAAAACAGTTTAAAGGAAAAAGCCTGAATGATATAGAAATTGACAGTGATGTTTACTTTAGTTCCGAATCTGATGATGAACAGTCTAATAGAGCCGGTATCGAAAGTTGTGAAGATGAAGAAATTTGTCAGCCTGAACCAAAACACATACAACCACGACCCTCAAGAAAAGAGCTCCCAGTTAAAAAGCTAAAAGTTTTGTCATCTGCTTTAATAAATTGTTAGACAATAGGTTTTTTTGAGAAAGTGACAAGAATGAAACGAAGAAAAGTGGCCGTGTTCGCTGGACAGAAATAGAAAAAGCAATTGTTCAAACTCACTTCAAATTGCATATTCAGAAGAAAATAACATCGAAAAAACATGAGTGCGATGAATTGCTAACTAAACATGCTGACGTGTTCGTGCGCGTATACAATATTTTTCGAAAAAAATAAAACAGTCAGTGAACTTTCTATATTTTATATTTGCTTTTACATTTAGTTAATGTTCAAAAGTATTACATTATTGTTTGGTTATTATTATCAATAAAATGAAAACAAATTAAAATATGTTTCTATTTGCGTATTTCAAATGCTATATATCCTTCGAGTACTTGCATAAAGTGGTC
The DNA here is from genome assembly GCA_014611495.1 of Limonius californicus. NCBI lineage: Eukaryota > Metazoa > Arthropoda > Insecta > Coleoptera > Elateridae > Limonius > Limonius californicus. Next base: position 23,306 of record JABXWE010053231.1, on the reverse strand, counting down.
CCAACTAAATATGGAAGGTTCTAAAAACATAAAAAAGTGGTTCACAATATTAAATTGCCCATAGTTATTATTTTTATTCTGTGTTTTGAATGTTGAAAAATTCGAGTTGTATTCAATATTTAGTGCTTTAACTGGGTTTTTCGAAACAAACACTTATTAAAATTATGTTTTTAATAGATAAATAATAAGCTGTGTTTTTAGAAAAACCTAACGAGATGCCGGGCAAAAATTTAGAAATTGACAGATCAGAATTGAGGCCAGTTGCGGAACATGTTTTATTATTATTTTCTTTCCCTTTTTATCTCATGTACTTATATATCAATTAATTGTAATAAACTTCAATCTTTTTTTAATTTGCTACAGAATGAGGTAGACCCGCGCTATACAATAGCTAATAACTTAGTTAAAAAATATATATTATCAGAAATTATCATAGTAAACTGAAAATTTTGTACTTCCATTTAAATTATATGAAGCAAATCATTTTTGATCGCACTTCGCTGGGTAATTAATCAATCATTATCTTCAAATTAAAATGTATTCAGTTTAAGCACTTTATTAAAGTTTTGTATGTTCTATAAAAAGCACTAGGGTACTTGCTAACCTCCTGCTTACGACGAGGGTGTAGCAACGGAACGCCCTTAACAAATAATTTTTAGAATCGTCGCAAATCACATACGAAAATAAAATTCTGAATATCTCTTAACCGTTTATAACGAACTTCAGTTTATGAAAGCTCAAAAATGTTGTTCTCAAAATTCCAATTACATGAACATACATCATCACTAATTTCTGACACCTGCTGTGAATCATAGGACATAACAAATAATTAATAGATTACATAACTGATAAAATGTTAGCAAAAAGAATACTATATTGGGTGGAATTATGTAAACGATACTTAATTAAGAATACAACCAACGGATTTAATCGTAATAATAATATGATGCGTCTTCAAATGATGTATGTTGTTACATAATTTCAAATTTAGTTAGATGTTCCTAATTAATGATCAAATTCCAACTCTGTTTTTAATGTAATATTGATTTCAAAATAAATTTATAATAATGCATTTTATGTTCGGTCATTTTAAAAACTAACTCAACCACATCCCGAATTCAATTCAACTGTTGCAACTAATTATTTTAAACTAACATAATCATCGTGAATATTCTAGTAGTGGATGCTTGTGATAGCATATTTGTAATCAGAGCGAAGCACTGTTGCCAAATGTAGGGCTTCGCAGACTTAACAGCATGTGGTTGGCTCGTAAAATCGCTGGTTTCATTCAAATATGTATATCTTATATACACGGAAAAACTGCAGCGCCACCTACGGAGACTTGCTATGAACTAAACCTGTATGTCTTGAGGTAAAATCCAACAATACGAAGCCCCATAAAAAATTTAAATCTCAGCACTATGCAACACAACATACCGAAATTAAACGATATACACGTAGTTTTTACGAAGCCCGATTGTGGGCTTCGTAAGTAGGTTGTGGGCTTGGTATAAACGGCAGAGTGTATCAATTTTGGCTTCGTAATGCCCCTTTACACGTCTATATATATATATATATAATTTGAAATAAAGATGATATGAACAGTTTCCAGTATGGGAAAGTCCAGGGAGGCAGTCGCGTCCACTTATTTGCTTTTCTTTGCCTTATTTTTGCACGTATGAGAAAGTGATCAGATGCACAATCTACTCCTCTGCAGCTTCTTACATCTAGGAGACTAGTCGCATGTCTTGTATCCATCAGTATATGATCAATTTGATTGGTGGTGTTACCATCCGTAGATGGCCAGGTGCTCTTGTGAATGTTTTTATGCGGGAAGAACGAACCTCCAATGATCATTCTTTGTTCTGTAGCAAAATCGATTAGGCGTATTCCGTTTTCATTGCTGATATCATGCAAGCTCTGTTTTCCGATCCTTGGGCGAAATATTTCCTCTTTGCCTATTTTTGCATTTAGATCTCCTATTATGATTCTCATGTAATTTTTGCTGCTTTCTTGGTATATACTCTCTAAGCTTTCATAAAATTGGTCTTTTTCTTCTTCTTTATCGTTCATTGGAGCATGAACGCATATTATAGAGGTGATATAAAACTCCTGATTCTAAGTAGGCATATTCTTTGATTGACGGCTTTAAAAATCTATTACTTGTGATTGGATGTGTGTTCTAAGCAGAAATCCACATCCAAATTAATGTTTTCCCCTGTTCAACCCATTGTAGAATAGCATATGTGTTTTTAATTTCAGAATATCTTTTCCTGGCCCCTTATCTCTTGAAGAGCAATAATGTCCAGATTATATTGGGTGTCATCATTAATAACATTGTTTAGGCAGTAAAATATGAAGACAAAATAAGAGAAATGACAGAGAATGTAGTACTGGCGGAGTGTTGGAAGGAAATAAGAAGAAACTACTACTGAAGAAATGGATATTTCACACAGCAGGTAGAAAGAAGATGTCAAGGACACCAACAAATAAGATTAGAGCTCAGAGCAAGAGATGAAGAAATACAAAAGTAGGAACGATACAACCATACAAACAGCAGCTCAAACATGGAAAAAAGTGTGGGGGCTGTGTGGTGAAAAGATAGAAACAATAGAATATTTAGTGTACCAGCGCTACAAAATACATCTAAGTGCAGGAAAAACGCTGAAAGGGGTATTAAGTGAGAATGGTAAAAGCATAGGGTGGATGAAAGAAATACATAGAAGGCACAAAAATGGAAGAATACATTTTGGTTAATTATTTTGATAAACTATAGATTAGGAAAAAATTTAAATTAATTTGTAAACTCAATTGTTTGCAAGCTGGAAAGCAATAATAATAATAATAATAATAAATACCTACTACTAATATATCCATTGCATTGTTTAACTTAGAAAAACAAATTAACTCTGGGTATATTGCAGGGCATTGGAGTTCGTAATAAGTTTAGTTAAAACAGTAATAAAATTGCAAATATCTGATTTTTTTCTGCTTGCCGTAGATGTATTTATTTCATAAAATCAATAATTTTTGCTTTTACAGGTCTACATACAACATATGAGGGCAAAACAACCAGAAAGGCCCAGGAAATTATTCTTAACGTTGAAGAATAAAGAGTCAAAGAGATTCACCAAGTGCTTCCATGGCTGGGGCCAACATAAGAAACCCCCAGAGTAATATTTTGATAATTGCCATGTCTTATGCCACTAAAAACAAGAAAATATAACTTCCACCTATAAACCAAATGATATATCATTAGAAACAATTATTTAAATTAAAATAAGATCAGTTGCTTTTGATTTCGTTCTACAGATTTGACCAGCGCATAAAAAATATGCGTTGCAAGGAACATCGAATTCAGTAACTTGTATTTAGTTGACATAAGACAAAGTACTGCTATTTAGATTAATAAGAACTAGATGCTTCATTTTCATGTTATTTATTCTGCAACATACATACTTCTACTTTGTAACTTGTATTATATTTATTTGATTCTAATTTAATAAAGCATTAAAAACCTTAAAATGTAAAAAAATGTAAAATAAAATATACACTGATGAAATGAAAGGCAGCATAACACTAGTATTTATTTAGTGTGATTCAAGTTAATCATCATCGTCGTCGTCATCAGAAGGTACAAATAGATCGTTCTCTTCCAAGAAATTAGCAATACTCTTGCTAATTGCTGCTCCAATTAGTAGACCGGATATAACCGTACAAAGTACTCCCAATATTCCGAAGGGTACTCTTGGGGGCTCCTGTACTATTCCACCGCTTGATGTTCGGATTTTGTTTCTTACATTATATTTGAATGGTTGTCGTTGATTTACAAACAGGAAATTTCTAACTGATCCCATCCAACTCATGGCTGGTCCGTGTGCTTGGACACAATTTAATTTAAACGTGTTTTTTATAACTTAGTAACAATTTTTGGAACTTATTTTTAATAGATCGATCAGATGGTGTTTGACAGTTATCAAATTCTGTCAACTGTAGGTTTAGGGGAATTTTATTGGTCAATCGGTATACAGTTGAAATAATGTTTGGAAGATTTGCACTAAGCAGATAGTTTTGGCAAAACGTATATCTTAATGGACCAAGTTTAAATAAATAAACACGCAATACAAATTTTAAAAAACAAAAGATATTAAAATAGTTTACCAACCGCTTTTTTAAATTATAATATTTGGCGAAAAAGGAAAAATTCTATTGTAATACTTTTTATATTAGGTAGGATAAGAACATGCCAGTTTGAAGAATTTTTTGAAGTAATCTATCATTTTTCTGAAAAATGTTATAAATGTTATATAAAATGTATATCATATAGGAATATTTAAAAAGAAATATTAAATAAAAATAAGCATACTAGCGATGGAGTATCTCGAAAACAATTATTCGAAATATTCGATTATGCATATATCTCGAGATGCGAGTAATTAATTCGAATGAACTTCTCGAATTCATTCGTAGCGACGAGCGCATCTCGAATGAAATAATTCGAAATATTCGATTACGCATGCATCTCCGAAATGCGAATAATTCATTCAAATGATGAGAACTTCTCGAACTACGTTCGTTTAATGGCGCGCGCATCTAGAATGTTATAATTCGATTATGCATGTATTACCGAGATGCTAATAATTAATTCGAATGATAAAAACTTCTCGGATTACTTTCACTTCGTTGCTCGGCTGGTAATCGAAATATCGTTTGTGTCTGTGCATAATTTGAGTAGTATTTGAATGAATTTGTAGTTCGAGAAGATATTAAAAGGTAAACTACAAAAATTTGTGACTTGTTTTGTGTGATAGGGTTGCGTGTGCAGCTGAGTTGCCAAGATAAGTTTTAAGAATTTCGAACTTTACAAGCTTACGATTATTTATTTCTACTTTTCCATATTTAAATTCAAAAATGTTAATTGTGGAATTTTTAGATTGATTGATAAACTAGACAAAATAAGTTCAGCAATTTATGTCACTGTTTAAAAATATCAAATAAACCAATTTTTTAATCTTGATCAGTTACGAACATTTGCAATCTACACGGCGTTTGATCTTGCCTCTCCGTAAAAAAAAATTTTTCTATTTCGGTTTTATAAAGCCGTTCTAAGCGCACTGTTTTAGCTTAAAAACAATACGTTAAGGAGGCCTATAATCGTACTGTTTTTAGTTTGTTTTTTTACGATGTTGGTAGTTCGATTTGAATTTGAAAGTTTGAAATGCCAGTTTCAGCCACCTGTCAGTGCTGCCATAAGTGTTTATAAAAACTCCCTAGTAATCGATTTGACGTAAAATTTTCTACATAAATTTATTTAAAATACTCTTAAACTTCCTCAATAGAAAAAATAGTATAAAGAACACGTTTCATAAGCCCACATGTCGCACTCGTCCGTTAAAAAACTCGACGCTTCGCGTCTCGTTTTTCAAACTTGGACTCGTGCGTTAAGAAAAGGCCTTATGAAACTAGTTCTTTAATATACTATAGTGGCTAAATTGGTCGTCATGATTACGCTTATAAAGATATAAACTATTAATCAATTATAATAAAACAATTAGAAATAAAACTAATATTTAATAACTTATAATATAACACGAAAACCATAAAGCGGCATTAACATGCAGGTTAATCTTACTATTTGACGAAATTTAAATAAATACAGAACAAAATCCAGTCGAAAAACGAAAATACAATTCGAGATAAGAGGGAGTGCCAGGGAGTCATCATTCGATTGGCAGGATACGAGGCATTTCTCACATTGCGTACAATGCGTACGCATTTTGGATTCGAATGAATACCTCGATTATTAAAATAACTCGAATGCTAATCATTCGATTATGTCCATTACTACTTTTTGCAGAAGGAGATTCTAGTAAATCATCTGAATGGTTGCTACAAAAAGAATGATATTTTGCGTTGCACGTATACTTAAAGGTCAAATAAAAGTGTTGTTGATATACTCTAACTTATGCATTTCATTTATTATTACTTAGTACTTAATCAATATTCTAGTTTGGTCGGATGAAAATATAACTAAAATAAAACCGTTCTTTCTTTGATAGGTGACTTTGGTTACCCCTCTAATTCTCTCTATCCTGGTTATCCCGATCCTCCATCGCTCTGCTTCTATCACAATTTACATTGTTAATTGGTGATCGTTTGTTCCATAGCTTCTCCTGAATCCTAAATTTGTTCTCATCCAATAGCATTCTTGGCATTTTGTAGATAATTATTGTTGTAGTAATTTAAGTACGAGTAGATGTGACATCAGACTAATAGGTCGCTAGTTCTTTAGTTCGTTATTATGGCCGTTTTTATATATTAACAGTACTTTTGCGTTTTTTCATTGTTTACTTATTTTTCCAGTTTTAAAGACATTGTTTTAGGGGTCTTCATTTCAGTTAAGTTTATTTTTACTTCTTCTATGTATGTATGTATACATATATGCTGTGATTGGCTTCCAGGTATTCTTCCGCGTAGCACCTTCTTGGTCCTGGGACGGACCGGGGTGGTTCCTTTGACGACGTTTCGGCAAAGTCACATTTGTCATCTTCAGGTCTTGTCGGATAACTTTTTGCTGGTGCTTCTTGTAATACGACTGTTGACGTTTGTTTCCGCTGGGGCTATATATATATACAGGGTGACTGGTTCATAAACGTATATATTGGAGGACATGTTAATAGAGGTCATTTGCAGTTGTTTTAGTCAAGCATGCCTTATACGAATGTGAAGAGTTGTTGAGATATTCTAATTTTTGTGTTTTCTTAGAAATCCGCCATATAGTCGTACTAATTTAAAAATTAAAGCAAATACAACCTTTTTTTCTGCAATATTTTAGTTTCCCTCATTAGATTACACGTTGGCAGACATTCTCTATCAACAATTATGTTAAATACTCCGATCTAATAAAAATACAAAACCTAAAACCTCCACTTGTAAAAGAAAACTTCGAACAACTTCTACATTCAAACGTAGTTATTTCAAAATTTTCATAATGCATTAAGCGTACAAATAGTTGTAAAAACTTTCTTGTTCTATTGCCTTTCAAAAGAGTTATAAAGGTTTACTACTTATGCTTCCATTGGGCAAATGTACAGGCTTGAACTTTATTAGAGACAATGTACGTAATTAAATAAAAATCAATACTTTTTATAAGTATTGCGTATTTTATTTAATAAATAGTAATAAAGTACAAATTAGGTTCAAAAATAGTTCCTCTACTTCTAATACAAGCACGTGCCCGTTTCCTAATCTCTGTTCTTGTTAGTCGATTTGTTAGATTATTACGTATAGTTGCTGCTGCTGCTTGAATTTTATTAATTAATTCATCGCGCGTGTTTATTTCAGAGGCATAAACGATTTCTTTCATGTGCCCCCATACGTAAAAATCTAGGGGTGTTAGATCGGGGCTCCTGGCCGGCCATGGTATTGGTCCTCCCCTTCCAATCCATCGATTTGGAAACCATTCGTCCAACAAATCTCGAATAGCTCGGCGATAGTGCGCAGGACAACCATCATGTTGGAATACCATATTGTGTCTATTTGCTAGAGGCACATCTTCCAAAAGGTCCAACAAATTATTCCGTATAAATTCCTCATAGGCTACTCCATTTAAAACATCCGGCAAAAAATGAGGACCAATTAAATTATCTCCAATGACTCCCATCCACACATTTACACTAAATCTATGTTGCACGCTAACCACTCTGCTTTGATGTGGATTTTCTTCCGCCCAATAATGTAAGTTGTGGAAATTTATTATCCCTTCTCTAGTAAATTGAGACTCATCGGTCCATAAAACTCTCCTCAGAAAAGCTGGATCGTCTATATCAGCATTTAAAATAAAGCGACAAAATTCTACTCTACGTGCAGGATCTCCTTCTTCCAGCCTTTGGACGGGTGTATAATGGAACGGATGTAGACCCATTTCATGGACAGTGGACCAAACCTTCCACTGAGATACACCCAGATCAGCAGCTACTCTCCTCGTGCTAATGGTTGGGTCATCTTCGAACCTTTGTAACATTTCTTCAGTAATAGCAGGATTAAGTCCAACAGGTCCTGCACGTACAGCTTTTTTAACTGTGCCAGTCTCAGACAGGCGTCGATAGGTTGCAGCAAATACAGTCACGTGAGGAACACGTCTATTTGGGTAGCGATATTCATATTCTCGCTGAGCTCTTAATGCATTCCCATTACAAAAACCATAAATAAACAAAATATCGGCATACTCAGCGTTCGTGAATGTTGCCATCTTCAATAATAAGATACTTAACGCTAAGGTAGTTAACGAAAAACAGTCTGATTACACACACAACTCAAAAACGACATACGCATTTGCAAAGATTTGCAATTATTGAGAACTGTCAAAGAAAAACAACGAAACATCGCCTACTGTTACTGCAGTGTTTATGAAATTCAAAATTGACCTTTATTAGCGTCTTCGGTACTATGCCCAATTTTGTTGTTTTGTTAATAGATTAGAAAAGTAAATAATAAACCTTTATAACTCTTTTGAAAGGCAATAGAACAAGGAAGTTTTTACAACTATTTGTACGCTTAATGCATTATGAAAATTTTGAAATAACTACGTTTGAATGTAGAAGTTGTTCGAAGTTTTCTTTTACAAATGGAGGTTTTAGGTTTTGTATTTTTATTAGATCGGAGTATTTAACATAATTGTTGATAGAGAATGTCTGCCAACGTGTAATCTAATGAGGGAAACTGAAATATTGCAGAAAAAAAGGTTGTATTTGCTTTAATTTTTAAATTAGTACGACTATATGGCGGATTTCTAAGAAAACACAAAAATTAGAATATCTCAACAACTCTTTACATTCGTATAAGGCATGCTTGGCTAAAACAACTGCAAATGACCTCTATTAACATGTCCTCCAATATATACGTTTATGAACCAGTCACCCTGTATACTTCTTGACCGTTCCGCGTGGTTGAGCTTTGTTGAGTTCGAGTTCGGTTGCGTGTGACGGGACCGGCTGTAGCTGGAACGTTCTGATTTTGTTAAGGTGGTTTTGTATTTGCTTGTTGGTTTCTGTTGTTTGTTTGCTTTTTGGCGAGGACCGGTTTCCAAGCGGATGGTAGTCTTTGGGTGTCATCACGAGAATTTAGGTTTCTTGGATGTTTCTCGATTTTTATTGCTTCCCTTATTATTCTTGATTTCAGGTGTCCTATGTTGGCCAGTACTATGGTGTTTTCGAAAGCAATTTTGTGGGATGGTGTGCTTACGTGTTGTGCCAGAGACGAAGTCTTCTCGTACGGCATTTTCGTGTTCTTCTTTTCTCACATTGGTTGGTCTGTTTGTTTGACCTATGTATGTTTGGTCGCAGTCCTGCCAAGGAATTTCGTAGACATCTTCATTCTCCAGGGGTATCCGTGTTTTGGGGTTTCGTAGAATGGAGCTGATCTTTCTGTTGGTTGTGAATGTTGTTTCCACATTGTGTCTTTGTAGATTTCTAGAGATTCTGTCTGTTGTTCCTTTGACGTATGACGAAGTGGATTTTGGATGTAGGTTTTTCTTTTTCATCCTGTGGCTTAGCTCGGCTGGGTTGAAGTGTATCATTGATGGTTTGATTCTTGAAGCGATTTTATCGTAGAGCTTCTTGAAGTTTCTTCATTTCTTGGTCTATGTTTTCTGGGTCTACGAGACTTTGAGAACACTTGACCAGGTTTTTAACCACTGATCGAAGTTGTGCCGGATGGTGGTGTGACTCCGCGTTGAGATAGCGGTTTGTATGAGTGGTTTTCCGGTACACCGTGTGGTCCAGGTTAACGCCCGATTTCTTATTGATCAAAACATCCAGAAACGGTAGTTGGTTTTCTGCTTCTATTTTCATCGCGAATTTGATTTTTGGGCGGAGCCTATTTAAATGGTCCAGGAAGTTGTTAAGGTGTGCTTCTCCACGTCTCCGGAATGTCTATCGTTCGAATTCGACGTTAAACTGTAGGTTTCGCGTGTCTATACCTTAGCGTTGAGGAGAAACACGTGGCGGAGAAGAAGCTACTGCTCAACAGTGGGACGAAAAGGGTATTAATGATGAATGAATGATGTCTATATCAGGTAGGTCTTTAGATCCAACGTATAGTACCTACTCTCTTTGTTTGCAGTCTGGTTTCTTCCCTCGGTGGTGTTTTCGATTCGTAAAGGTCTTTATAAAATGTTTCCACTATACGTAAAATTTCATGACTATCATGAATGCTGTTTCCGTCTTCGTTATGTAGTGCATAGATCTATTTCTTCCGTATATCATATTTAAGACATTTCATCCCCTTATTCTTTTCAATCGCTATATTCACTCTTACCTATTGTATTCTGTTTTTTTGTTCCCTCATTTTCTTTCCCTGTAAATTTCTGAATATTAATATATTATTCTTTTATGTTCTTTGGCAAGTTGTCCTCTTTTTTCCACTAAATCCCTTATTTCGTCACTAATGCTTGTTCTGGTTCGAGTTTTTTGTGGCATTTAGGTAATTAATTATTCTACTGAATTGCCAATCCGACATTCTAATGGTAAAATGATTCTAGAAGAAGAAGAAGAAGAAGAATTGCAAATCGCAGCAGTCAATTTGGTATTCATTGCTTCTGTAGTCATTGTTGTATATATCCTTTATATTTTCACATATTAGTTTCAGATACGCAGCACAACCAAAGAACCCTGCGTTGCAGTGGTGATGAGATCACTTACTGACGGCGTCGGTGATGGGTCCTAGTAGCGGAAATGGGCCGGCATAAATTATATACTTTACGTCGGCCCATGTATATAGGTACATGTAAAAAACCACAAAGCTTGGATAATCAAATATGTTTTTATTTTCCCAATGACCGTGTGGTTGCTGAAAGACTTTTGATCATACTCGCCACGCTGGCTATGCAGGCTGACGAGTGATAGGATACAGGAGAAAATAAAATAGGGTAGTAGGTGGGATTTAGGGTTTGGAGATCAAGATTACCCAAAAAAAGCACGCGAAGACCGCAAAGAAGATGGATTAACGACGGCAAACAAAGGACAGGAAAAATTGTTCCAAATAGCGCAAGACTAACAGAAGTGGAAGAAATTGGAAGAGACCTATGTCCAACAATGGATAGATCAAGACTGAAGAAAAGGACACGGAAGTATCCAGTATAAGCAAGTAAAGTCACACTTGGATAGTAAATAAAAACATAACTCATCAGTCATCATATGCAGTTGTTGTATCAAAATTATTTAAACCTTTTTTTTTTAAATACCTTGTCTGAAACCGGTTGTTCCCGATATTTTTAAGTTTGAAAGAAAACAGAATTTGTATTATAAATAATATGCGAGTTTATGATCTGATAAAACGCTAGGACGTTGATGAATATGTAGTAAAATACGAAGGAATTTTTATCTAAAGTACGACCTGCTGGAATAGCGTCTTATAAATCACGCAGGTCGTGATCGAAAGTAACTAACGTATAGAAAATCGTATTTTATATTCTCTACTACCAAAAACAACCAACAGAGTTGTTTGTAAAAAATCAGCCAATCGGTTAACCGCGATAAATCTCTTAGCTGACAGATTGGGCACATCCAGACATTACCCATTTGAGGGATTTATCATGTAAATGTAGTGGCTGTGTATTGCTGATAACGATGGATATTGTAACAACAAGTTTAGACGCGTTGTTACGTAAGTAATGATAACACTTATCTTGTAAGATTTTGAGTTAGACGGTTGATAAGGTGTTACGTTAAGGTTATGTATTCTAGATAAAGCAGCAAACACAAACAATCAAAATGTAGATGTAGCTGCTGTGGAGGCCTTCTGTGCCTTGGTAAATAAAGAAAAAGAAGGACCTCACGTCGGTGCTAAGTTGCTTGCAACAAGGATACATTCGAAAAACGAACACGAAGCACTGCACGCTCTCACCATACTAGACACTTCCATGAAACGGTGCAACAATGCATTCCATTCCGAAATAGGGAAGTTTAGGTTTTTAAATGAAATGATTAAACTTGTTTCGCCGAAGTACTTAGGCTCACAAACCCCTATATCAATTAAGCAAAAGGTCTTGCAGCTGCTTTATATTTGGACTCTGGATTACCCCAAGGAAACCAAAATTAAAGAAGCTTATGATATGCTGAAGAAGCAGGGGGTAATTCGAGAGATTCCTTTAAGTGTTAGTGCAGATAGTGCAAGCATACCTGAACGAAAAATAGGCAATTCCATATTTCATGACGAAGAAAAAAATAGACTGTTACAGAAATTACTACAAAGCAAAAATCCTGAAGATTTGCAAGCTGCCAATAGACTCATAAAAAATATGGTGAAAGAGGTAAGAACTAAAAAAGTGTTTTATGGGTTATAGAATGCAATTTATTCCGTAATTTGTAATTAAAAAAACTGTAATACTGATTAAATTTTCAGGATGACAAGAGAGCAGAATTGAAGAGCCGCAGGATAACCGAGCTTGAATCAGTACACAATAATGTCCGTTTATTGACTGAAATGTTGGATTCCTACAAACCGGGAGTTTCTTCACAGGATGAATTAGAACTTATTAAGGAATTGCATCAGAGCTGTGAAAGGCTACGACCAAATGTATTTAAACTAATTGCAGAAACTCAGCAGAATGAAGAAATGCTTAGTATGTTTATATATTGTGTTAATTCATATTTAAGACACTTGAAAATATTCGCTCCGCTAATTATTTTACGGCAAAATAGTAGAGAGATAAATAGATCAGAACACTATCGAAAGCTTCACCTATTTTTTTAAATACTACAACTATTTTCTATAAAATCAAGAGAAATTGCCTAAGTATTGGCCAAATTTGTAGTGGATATCCATGACTTTACTATGATAATAATTGTTTTTCATTGTCTGCAGTTAAAACAATCATTAATATGATTATTGTTTTTAGTTGTCAACAGTCGGTAGTCGTTCCTAATTCGGTAAATTGTTAAGTGATTTTTCGTAAATCTGCAGTTCTGAATTTCAATGAAACATGAAAATTTGAAAAATGTTATAAGGGAAAACCAAGAGAACATTTGCTATAATTGGAATTATCTGTTTTAAAACAGAACTAGTCTGATATCTTGTGATACATAATCTAATATTATTTTTGTGACAATTTAATGTTTTGCCTAGATGAAGTGCTGCAAGCAAGCGATCAGTTGGGTCAAGTATTTGATAAGTTTACAGAAATTATAATCAAGGGAAACATTACTGAACCAAGAACTACAGCAGTGAATTCCCAGAATTTATCACTACTAGATCTGGGCTCCCCCGAAGTAGAGGCTAAAACTGAAAATGATACAGCATCAACCACAAATAATGAATCAGTAAAAGATGCTCAGAATGATATGGATTTGTTGTGTGATATCTTTGCTTCGACTGTTGTTCCTGATGAGATTTTAAAACCTATTTCAACTACTAAAGCTGGAATAATAGTGGGTATGTATCTTTTTTTATTTACCTAGAAGTTTGGAATTGGTCAGTTTATGCGAACATACTACAATAACTAACTTTATTACTTGATTCAATATGAATTTGGTTAAATCATCATAATTGTAGTGTTTTTACTGTTGTACTTAAAGCTAGTTCATGAGTTGTTGTTGGAATGCAAACTGCTTAGAAATTAGAAAACTTTTTACTGCTTGTTGTATACAATCTAGGGCTTTGTAAAAATTTGATTCTTAATTTGACATCTGTATTTATTATGGAGCTAATGACAATAGTAAGTTAGATGAAGGCATCCAAAAAAGAAATCTTAAATAAGCAGCAATCACTGGGAGTGCAAACAAGACCATGACTAGCAACATGCCAAATAGGCCGACCTAAAATAAAAACAAACAAACAAAAACCATAAACAATTCCACATATTGATATAAACTCAGAATTAAGTAATTTTGGCACAACCTATCATGTGGTTATGTGTTTATTTACTCTCTTAAAGTAATGTTAAGTTTGTTTTGTATCCTAGATACTGTAAAATAACATCCTATTAGTAATTTTTGAGGTAGGTGTTTTTTCCTGCTAGATTACAAGGTTAAATTAAAGCAGATCTGCATTTAATATTACACTTTGAGACTGGAAATGAAAATATAATTTTTCTGTATTATTTTATAATAAAAAAAAAACTACTCTAATATTAGAATTTGAAGATAATTATTCGAAAATGATGTTTCTATAGTCTAATAAATTAAACACTTCATAGTTGAGTAAGTATATTTTGAGGTTAAATATGCGCTTGTGTTATTTTTGACGTCGTCTGCGCCTCTTCCTTGGCTAACAGGAACGAGTGGCCCTTAAAAATCTTCCTTATTTCCCCGGTATTGCTTGCGCATTTCTTTAAAGGAGGGCTGTCAGATTCAAATTGAAAATTCTCGTTCTTCCTGTATACGTTTATTATCTCTTGCTTTCGTCTTCTCTCTTCTTTGACTGTAATTATCTTATTCATACCTTTTTCTATTACAGCCCAGTCCTCCTTGCTCCGCAGCATTAATTGTGGTTATATTTCTTCTTGTTATGCGTTCTCCTACTTGCAACTCTATGGTGGTTCAGTCTCTTACCCATCGAATACAGTGGAAGGCTGTGTGTTCCGTTGTGTCTTCTTCGCCACAATATACACGGGCTTCAGTTTCTTGTAAGTTAAATCGTTTAAGGTACATGCCAAAGCAGCCGTGTCCTCTCACGATTTGAGTTAGCTGGTATCCTATTTGTCCATGTTCTTACATCTGGGATCACTTGTTTTGTATACTCCGCATTCCTCCGTTTTCCTTCTAGCCGCTCCCATCGCTCCTGCCAATTTCTCTTTGTGTTAGCCCTTATCTCTGCCTTAGTCTGTCCGGCTCTAACCTTTTTAATTTCTATTCCATCCACTTCTATCGTCAGCTCATTTATTGTTCTCCCTCCTGTTAACAGAGTGATTTCGATTTTATGTGGCGCAAATCTTAGCTTCTTTCTTTACATTTCGTATTGCACGTTTGTGACAGCAGTGTTTATTTTACTTTCAAGGAGTGTTCCTGTTTTTCCGCATGCTACTATTGCGAGATCGTCTGCATAGCCCATCAGGATCACATTGTCTGGCATTGGTAGTTTTAAAATGCTGTCATAATAAATATTCCATAATAAAGGGCCAAGTATAGAACCTTGCGGCACGCCACATGGTACTTCTATTTCTTTCTCATTTCTAATTTTAATTTTTTCCTTCAGGTCTTGTATAATTCCTGTCCACGATGCACTGTTGAAAGCGTTTTGTACATCGAGTGTAACCATAATGCAGTAGCTGCCTTTTCGTAGCTCCCCAGCAAAGTTTTTAACTGCATTCACAGCTTCCATTGTAGATCGACCCTTTCTGAACCCGAATAGCATTTCGCTTAACCCATCTCTCTGCTGGAATTCTTCATCCAATCTTTTACGTATCAGTTGTTTGTAATAGTCCGGCCTGCACCGGATAAACTCAGAGCCGGGGCTCACTGGAGAATAAAATTATTTATGGGATTAACAATTTTTATTCCTATAAAATTTACAGTGCTACCTTAAAACTAAAATACTCGATTCAAATATCTGTATACAATAATAAAATGGAAATACTGACGGTAAATATTTATATACAATAATAAACTAAAAGACTGACGGTATTCTAAAACGCTAATTAAAACTGCCTTGGCTCGGCTCTGGAAGGTCGACGGTCTGTTCGCTGGGACAGCTGGGAGCGGGACCGGCGCGATGCAGTCTTGCGTTCGACAGCTGGCGACTCGCTTGTTCGCTTCGGAGGTCACGCTGTTAACATCTAAATAAATTTCGATTATTATAATGGAAATAAACGGGTTATTTGCAGGTACTGGATTGCAGCACTTCCTTGAAACTTGTGTTTTCGGCGACCTAGTAATTTATATAACTCGTTCGGGTGCCTATAACTGGAATAATAGTGCTATGAATTTTCCGATGTTACAGGTGGTCTTTCCCGGTGTTAATCGCGGCGCTGTGGAATGTTCGTGTTTTCGCCAGTATTGTGTAGTCGTTTAGAATTATTATGGCAGTCACTAATTGTCAAACTCGGGGTTACCCATTCTAGCAAAATAGTGGTGCGATATTCGTCGTAAATTCTTTAAACGAGTTTCTATGCGGTGTATCTCAGGTCAGGTATAAATAGGTTTTTAATTGTTCGGGAAAATTATATGCAGGTCTCTATTAAATGCAAGCTCGGGGTTACCCATTCTAGCACAATAGGGTGAAAAGCAGGAACAGGATTACCCTTTCAGAGCGCGGGTTTCCCCGATCTATGTTAGGGTGAACGGGGAGTAATTAATGGATTAAAACTGTCAGAGAGCGGGTTTCCCCATCCTAATTCAGTGTTCAATAGAATTCTAGGATTTTAGGTATGCGGTGAACTGGGTTTAATTACAGGATTCGGTTTATAAGTTCAAGTTACTGGACTGGCTTTATACTGGTCTCGGAACTGTTCTTCCTCTTTTGTTGGCTTTCGACGTAGAAGAGCTGGTTCTAGGACTGGTTTCTAGGCTGGACTTCTTCCTCTCGATCGCGACTCAAAAGTTTTCGGTTTCGGACTAGTTTCTAGGCTGGACTTCCTTCTCCAGGCTTTGACTCAGAAGTTAATGAATTTAGCTCAAAAATTCATTTTTATATCCCTGGTCCGGCTGATTTCACTCGTTCTGGCGTCGTGTCGGGCCGGGTATGGAGTGGGATCGCACATCGGTTCGCGACTACCAGCGCCTATCCGGTGAAACATCAACGCGGAAAGTTTCTAAATAAATTTAAAACGCGTTCTGGCCGGAAACTTCGTTACATGTTCCATTAACTTGCCTGCCGTATTAAGCATACTGAGTGGGTGGTATGCCTGCGGTTCGCTTATGTTCTTTCTGCGTTTCTCCAAAAGTACCAACCTGGATTCTTTCCAGATGCTTGGGAACTTTTTTTAAGCAGCAGTGTGTTGTACACATCAAGGCAGTGTTGGGGTTGCCTGAACACAGCTACCTTGATTATTTCGGCTGGGATTTCGTCTGGTCCCGGTGCCTTCCCTGCCTTCACTCTGTTTGCCGCTATTGTCAGTTCCTCCATGCCAAAAGAAGTCCGGATTTCTACCGTAAGGTCTTTTATCACTTTATCCCATTGGGGCTTGCAGTGCTTTGGGGATAGCTTATCTGCCTCTTCAACCATCCATTCATCAGCTAACTGTATCTTCGGCGCTGTCCTTATCTTCTTGCATACAATTCTATAACCTTCGCCCCATATGTTTTGGCTTATTTCATTACTAACCTTCTTCCATGCTTTGTTTTTTGCCGTGATGATTTCCTTCTTGAACGCATATGCGAGATATTTTGTGTTGATTCTTTTCTTCCGCGCTCCCATAACGTCTTTCGTTCATCCTTGTCATTTTTCTTCTTCCGGTTAGATATTCCTTCCGTTACACTGATATTCTATCATTCCACCAATACACTTATCTTCTGCCTGTTGGTTGGCTTACGTTTTTGGGTAACTTTTGATTACATATGCTTACAATCTCCTTTATAAATTCTTCCGATGTTGTTTCCCTACGGTTTGCCTGTTTTCCCTCTACGAATTGTTGGTATTTTGTACAGAAGGCTAAACCTCCATCCTGCAGGTTAATCTTTCTGCTTTCTTTCGATCTTCACCATTCCTTCTTTTATCTCATAGCGGATATATCGATGGTCGCTCAGGTTTTCTAAGACACGCCAGTTCTTTATCCTGTTGCTTATGTTGTTCGTGCTGAAGGTAATGTCTATGTATGACGCGCTATTTCCCCTGACGAAAGTGGGGGCGTCTCATACATTGATTATTTCCAAGTAATTGCCGTAGTCCCCTTCTGTCCTCGTTGGAATCCCATATTCTCGACTTCGCATTAGAATTTCCCCTTTTTATTTGCGTTACTCTTCATGTTCCGTCTTAATTCATTTAACAGATTTTCATATTCTTCTTGATTTATATTAAGTGAGTAGTAACAACTATATATTATGATGTTGCCAACTTGAACCCACACAAAACCGTTTCCACTCGCGCTTTTTAGTGATCTTGACTGCATTGTCTTTACTGTAGCTCCTTGTTGCTGCTTTCTTTACATTACTATTAAACCAGGGTTCTTTTTTCAGATGTTTGAGGTTTGGTTCCGATATTATCATGATGTCAAGCTGTAGTTCCAGCGCCGTTTTATTTAATAAATCGTGGCCAGGCTACTTCGGTTCAAGTTGGACTGTAATATTCCTATAGGCGTTGTTGGGATATTTGCGGCCCTTTCCAGTTTTCCGCGTTTATGTTCTTCTTGTCAGTTCTTGTTTGTGTTTTGTATCACAGTTTGGCTACTCCCTTTCTATACTTTCCACAGTCCATGGTGGCTGCTCTGTGTCCATCTTCCCCGCACTCATAGCAATGTGGCGTGTTGCTGCAGTTTATTGCTAAGTGTCCTTTTTTGTGCATTAATAGCATGCATCCTTCATATCCATTTTCTCGTTTTCGCATTCTGTCATCACATGACCGTGTCTTAAGCAATTATGACATTTGATTGGAATGAGTATTTCGTTTACTCTACACTTTTTCCATCCAATTCTAATTACCTCCGCCTTATTTTCGTGCAGGCTTATTGTTGCCACCATAGTGCCTCCTTTTCTTTTGACCTTTGGAGTGATGATTTTAATATCTTTCTCTCGGATATCTACTACTGGGGTGTCGACTGTTGCTTCTCTGATTTCTTCCTGAGTGATTTCCTCTAGTATATCTCTACATTATCTTATCTTGGATGAATCCGCTTCCATAGCTGTTGTTTTTTAAGCTTTCCTGATTTTTTTTAACTGGTCTATTACCCCTACATTCTTTTGCCTAACCTTAATTCTGACATTTCCACTCCTAGTTTTCCTGATATCCTGAACCTGTACTCTTACCTTGTATATGTTTATTTCCTGCCTCATGGTTTTCAGGATGCTAGCGAAGCTGTCTCCGCTAGGGTTTGTGAGTTTAATTTCTATAATTTGGAGTTGTTTTCCTCTTCTTTGGTTAGGTATACATCACTTTCCCTTTCCCTTTGCGTTATTTTCTCTTTGTAGTTGTTCTTTCTTCTTACGAGAGATTAGCCACACCATCTCTATTTGGCTTCCTTATAGTATGCACTCTGCCATCTTCTTCATTTTTATGATGCCATTGCTAGTGGTATTCGCTACTGCAATTTTCTTTTCTCCTTTTCTGTCGAGTGCTATCCTGATTGCCTCTATCACCTCATTCTGTTCTTCCCTTTCTGTTCATTCCTCTTTCAGTGTCGTTATACCCAATAGGTATATCCGGTTTATGGCCTCCCTTTTTTCTGTTTCACATAGTCTATTATGGTGCTTCTATTCTCCATATATATCATTTTTCTATATTCCAATCTTTTTGATATTGCATATGAAAGCTGTGATTTAAATATAAATAATTTATCATCAATTTAATATTACAGCCATTCAAATTTGTCTAAACCTTGTGCAATATCTCTCCAGAATTTTCAACAAATTTTATATATAAAATTTGGTACTAAATTCTGCAAAAAGTGTATGACACGAACCGGAATTTTGTGAGAAATTCTGTTTGTAAGCATGCGTAAATAGGTCAAAATGTCATCTGACTGTGGATAATCTAGAATTCCATTAAGGTTTCATAATAATTATTTGCTGTGGTTTGCATAACCATGAATCTTGGTAATTTGTTGGCGTTTTGTATTATTTTTCTGCGTTTTTGGAGTATAAGTTTTATTACGTGTGTACAGAGTTAGCGTCGATGCGGCGGCATAAACATGGTTAAACATTTATCTTTCTGCCCTCTGTTATCAATAGCGAACACTAAAAATTGCTCGTTTTGCGCATCGATAGGACGCAGATCTGAACAAAAGTCTGCAAATTTTAGAGCATGAATGTACAGAATTTTGTACAAAATGTTTCACATAGAATTCTATGACACGGCAGAATTTTGTAAAAGCAGTTTGTATTTTTTGTCATACTAGCTGGGGTAATTTTTTGGTTATGTCACTCAATACTTTTATCTACAGAATATAAAAATATTCCAGATATTCTATTGAAAAACAGGTGAATTCTTATCTTAATTTAAGTTAGCCCTTTATAAATATGAATAAAACTGTTGAGCCTATAAATAATTTTATTCCCAGTGAGCCCTGGCTCTGAGCTTACCCGGCACCAGGACCGGGGTATTACAATATTTACTTACACATTTAGTAAATATGGATGGATTTTTAATTGGAGGCAAACGTAAGCTTGAGAACCGCTGTACTAGCCTATTCGAAATCTCATCTAGATTTACATACCTATAAACACACATTTTTTCGAAAATCTTTTGTCAAAACCACGATGTCTAAAATTTACGTGATCACAATGTATGCCCATACTAGGAGGAAAGTAGTTATTGGAAACTATTTAAAACATAAACAGACTGTATATTTTCTTTCTTGAATTATTTCAATGGTTATTGCAAATTTTACAGGAAATGAAGATGATGTTTCAAGCAAATTGAATAAGTTAAAGGCCTTGGATGATTTAGATGCTTTGGGAGAGCATTTGATGAAGGAAAATTTGGTTTCAAAAAGGATTGGTCCGCAATTTAACAAGTATACAAGTAATTTTGACGTATTTAAAAAATTCTAATTGGAATTTACAGAATTTCAGATAAAATACCAATGAATTTGCTCGTAAAGCAATCGTCAATTGAGAATAAATCGCCAAATCTCGCAGACAGCGCAAACAAATCGGTGGACCTAGCCATAGGCGATGCACTGAACTTAGATCTCAATTATTTGCTGGATAATCAAACTAAGAATAACCACAGCCTTAATAAAAACCAAGATTTAGGTGGAGACGACGTCCTGGTCGATATAACCGAAGACAAAGTAGAACAATCGGATGTAGTTAATGTTAAAACTGCAAAAGAAGAAATGAAAGAGATGCCTGTAGCGACGGCTACGACGCCACCTGCTGAAGAAAAAAAGATGGAAGCTCCTGCTTCACCCCTCAACAAAGCGGAAGTGAAATTGAATGATATATTTGTAAAGTTAGAAGAAATTAAACCGAGTTCGACACCACCTTTAGTAGTTCTGCAGGAGAAGAATGGAATCACTGTGACTTTGCATTTTGGAAAAAACAAGCCACGAGAGGATGTTAATGTAATTGTTGTAACTACCATTAGCAAAAATGAATTACCTCTTAGTAATTTGTTGTTTCAAGCTGTTGTTCCTAAGGTGAGTTTAGACTGAGGCCTTTATAAGGTATTATTATAGTATGTAGTGTCAGTGGTGTTTACATTACCTGGTGGTACATTGGGAAAATAAACAAAAACGTGAAAACATTGTACACGCTCAGGATGGTATTTAGATGATGTAATACTTGGAGAATAAACAGAAACATATCGGCCTTCCATGTAGTAACCATGTATAACTATCAACATACAACTACATCAAATCCCGCACACTGACATCTCAAACCAAAGTAATTTTAACACGAGTTTATGATGAGGTTATTTTAAGTTATTTAAAGCGAACTGTTTTAGTTGGTACACGCTGTATTTTCATATTACTTTACAAGGTTAAATTTACTACAATTTCCATTTAGTATAGTCGTAAAACATATTTAATATTAGATTTAAAATTTCACTACAAAAAATGATATATTAGAGCGGTACATTGTGGTTAGGAACTTCAATATCATATATTTTGAGGTTAAGTACGCGCATATGTTTGCGGCATTTATATGTTGCTATGCATGAACAGTAAACAAAACATAATCATGTTCAGGGCGTGAACATGAAAGAACTGCGCATACCACCCACTAACATAACCTCTGACCCAAATAGTTTTAACAGAAGAAGCATTTGTTTACTTTCCAAAAGAGATAGTCATGTGAACCTATTGAACTAAATTATCAGGTTTTTATACCTTAAAACAGTACTTGAGTATGAATGTTGTAGCTGAATACTCTTAAATAACTTTTTATTATTAGTTGTTGAGGTTGGGTGTGGATTTTCATGTTAGACTACAAGATCTATTTAATATTAAACTTTAAGGTTAAAAAACCTAAATAGCGTTTTTGTATAAAATCTTAACGTAAAATTATACGTCAGCATTGAGTTTTGAAGTTAATTATTCAAAAATTACATATTAGTACTGTATGTTCAAGTTAGAATATTTTGAAGTTGAATACACGCTTATGTCAGTGATATTAACATGTAGTCACGCTGGGACGTAAAACTGAAACATAACCTCATTACACGCGTGTTGTGTGTAAACGAAAACGTTGGTAATAGTTCCAACCCAACAGGGATTTTTAGTATACGGCACAGAACCTATAGATTTACGTCTTTTCCAACAGAAGGTTCATTTTTAGCAAATTACAACATTAAAATGCCATTTTGTGAAACTTAGACATATTTTACTATACAATTGAATACAAAATTGATAGTTTAGGGTTCATAGCCTTAAAATAAACTACTCAAAAATGAATAGGGATATTGTAATATAAAAGCGTATATGTTTGTATTTGACGGCTAATGGTCGTCTATTATTGATAATAATTAGAGCAAGCCCCAATGTTTGATGTTAAAAATCAAAAAACAATCGAATCCAGTGTCAAGTCGAGTTTGTGTGTTTGATTGAATAATCTTTCCTGTCTTCTTAAGATCTATTTTGTTCATTGTTTTTTTATCCGTGTGTTGCATTTCTGTTCTTAATAATAAACGACAATGCCGAGAAACCATTTAACAATAGAACAACGAAATTTAGCCGTTGCTATGCACCAAAGAGGAGATCGCCAGGTCGACATTGTTGATATGTTAAGAACCACGCAGCGCCTAATTTCACGTGCTCTGTCGCACTTTAGAGAAACAGGTACGACTGCAAGAAGGCCTAGAAGTGTATCTTTTCGCATCATAATACCCCATGAGGATTGACTTTTGGTAATTATTGTAAGAACACACACCTTTTTAACTACTTGACATCTACAGCAAGTGCTCCAGAATGCCCAAGCAAACCGAACCTCCGACCAAACTGAGATATCGATTGTTTGAGGTAGGACTTACCTCATACCGCCCCCTGAGATGTCCTGGTTCAGTCTTTATATCTAAGCCGCGCACAACACTTGCACTGGTAACACACTTATCCGCACAATTCCTGTACCCCCGTTACGCCCAAATGCCGATTCGCGAACCCGAATACGTAGTCGTTCGGCCCTCCCCGCGTATTCCGTGCGCGCCTTCCACCAGCTATCCTTCCCCGCGATGCCTTGGACTTCTTCTAGGTTCCTGGGCCAGCGTAGTCTCGCGAT
>JABXWE010053230.1:0-16764 GCA_014611495.1 Limonius californicus | reverse complement strand
AACTTTATGTCAATAAAGCAGCCCAGCCGTGAATTTACAATAAGATATTGTTGAAGAGAGCATGTTTTACTTGACTGTTAGTTTAAAATGGCACCACATTTAACGAAAAACTATTTTCAAAGAAGAAACCCTTACAAATGTGAGAGCTGCTCATCTAACAAATTCTTTATATTTAACAAACAATACGATAATTCAGTTTAAAATAGAATTGAAAAATGTGACTTTATAAAACGGAGGCTCGGTACAACATATTTTTAAGTAAATATTACAAAAATACTCAATTTGTACGACATAATCGTTTGTTTATATCTAACTTTAAGCTATTACTGTTCCATTTTTTAATAATAATTGCCCTTTATCAATTACTTTTGACGTTTATTAAAATATGGCCCAAGACGACAAAAATTATTTTCTGAAATTATAATTAACGTTATAGACACTAGAAAATACAAACTATCCGCCAAAATACGTAAGCAAACTATTTCCCCATCCTATAAAATGAAGATGTCCACGTATTTCTTGTCATTTTCCAGTTTTTGTCGCACAATTTTTCAGATTTTTCAATAATCGTCTGAAGAAGTTCTTCGTAGACGCCGTTGTGTATCTCTATTCTATAATATAATTCTAATACAGACACAGCCGCTTATTGGAGTCACGGATAATGTTATCATTCAGGTATTGTTATCACTTTCGCGAAGAACCGGCCGGACGTATACGACTACATAGGACAAACATCGTTTATGTTATCAATTTTTTCTTGGGATTATTGTCTGCATGCATTTTTTTGATTGTATTTTTCAAACTCAAAATGCACCAGACTTCTGTAATCTTTCGTAAGTTAACCGCCTGCAGGCTGGTTGGCAGCAACTAACTCAGTTCTCTTAGGGGCCTCGGTGGTCTAGCGTGGCAACGCGTTGCCACTCGAGGCCACAGCGAATTATAGTCGTTCCGCTGTGGTTTCGAATCTCAGCTGGGCCGACCGCATTTCGCTTAGTTAAGTTTAGAATGCATGTTGCATGAATGTTTAAGTGTGTAAGGGACGCCCACACCCCTCTGAAGTAATGCGAAAGCGGTTCGGGGGGGGGTCGGTAGTATGAATGAATGAGAAAAAAAAACTCAGTTCTATTGTAACTGTTTGCAATGACTGACGTAAAAAAGAGACAATCTTGGCTAAAAAGCAAAAGTAATAATTTAGAACAGATGATCAGGAAAATGAATAGAACTTTTTGTAGCAACGTCGGGATGGTTTCACCATTTATTATTATCAATCGGTTATTGTTGTCCCAAAGCGATCATATTAGCGGCGTGCACTGTAGTATTATTTTTTACTGCAGAATATCCGGAATTATTTCATCGTTGCTAGAAGGTTCTCAACAAAGTATGCATTTGTAGTGAATGGAATTTCGAAATGGTTTTTATTGCATATATTTGGTTTTATTAATAAAAAATTGTGAAAGCTGCTGCTGCAGCAGTGCCAGAATTGCCGAGTAGCTTTGTTGCTAAACTAATAACACTCACTAATTTTTCAAATGATAATTATGTGTAAGCTAATAGGAAACAATTCTGTGAGTAAGAAAAGTCTATAATTTTTTCACCTACCCACAAGATGTGAAAATTATATATTTTGAAGCTCCCGGTAGCCTTGCAAATTGCCACAGTTATTTTCCGTTTACGCAGCGTCAGATTTAATCGAATTAATAACACTTTAAAACTATCTGTTGCACTGTAGTTTAAGTAATAACAATATCTGCCACTACTAATTTTCCCTGAATTTCCTTTGGCAAGGGAACAAACGGATCTATTATTATATCAAGAAAAAAATGTAGGTGTAATTTTTGTTGCAAAATGGCACGCTAGAAAAAGATGAAGTCCTAGGGCAAGCATTATCCTTGCTGCTTGGTGTGTTTTCTTTGATTTTGTTGACATAAAGCAATTTACATCACAGAAAGAGCCTATTATTACCTTTCAAACCGTCTTCTAGTAGGTGTATCCATTCTTAAGTATTTTATTATAAACGTGTGTTTTGAAATAAACTCTCTCCCAATATCATAAATCATTCATGGGTTTTTTGTAGATGCCGGGCATGGTTATTTAACCCGTCACGTTAATTAAACCATGCATCTATTTGTCGAACACGCCTACACCTAGATTCCTGCCGACTAAAACTTATCAGGCGACTTCTGTTTCGTATGGCGGATAGTCAAGTTCACTAGGACGTGAAAAACATAAAAAAATTGCTATTAGTCATCGACTAGCGGTGTAAGTAGTTTTGCACATTTACCAAAGACGGTCTGGGCAGTTCTTTCGTCACCTATCAAAATCGAGAACCTGTTTAGCCACCATATGATCTTTCCATTGGGAATATCTTCGTGCAACTGTTAACGCATGTTATTGAAAGACGCTTTTGGTAATAATACGAAGAAGTTATTAAACTAATTTGTAGTTAAATGCTTGTTATATCTGCCTACGCTCCTATTAATGCGTGTTGCAGTTTGCATTCTTATTAAAGAGTATAATTAAAGTGTGAAAAAGTAATTACTTAGAATATACCTCTTATTATTGAATTATGGTTTGATGCAAGGCGTAAAAGGAGACAAAACATTTTAATGCATGGATTATAAAAAAAATAATTGTTTGAGTACAACGTACAAGATAAATTCCCATTACAAAATCCAATGTTTATAAACAATGGGTTTAAAACATTGCATTGAGAATACAAATGTTGATTTTAAACACTTTCAAAGTTTTTTAAATATTTAATCAGCTGTAACGTCATTTCACAATCGTTAACGAATGCTTCTGTTCTGCGTTAAGGAGAACGGGAGACACTTTAAAGTAGCTTCAAAGCGGCAGAAGTATTTGAGACCGAGGCATTTGCACCCTACGGTTGCCAAAGCCGGATTAGACGATTGTGTATGGTGTGTTGCAGCACTAGATTTGTATAGACTGCATCCATGTTCTAAGAAGATAATCTAAAAATCTCATAACCTTTGTCTTTTAAAATATTAACAACTAAAGGTCTTTTTCTGTTTGTCTTAAAAGATTTTATTGTTTCCTTAATTTTGACGTTGTGATTGACCAGTGGATTATACTTCAACCGACTATGTAACGATATGATGAAAAAAACGAACGTAAATAATAAGGATAATTGTGAATGTGTTACATTTAATGTCATGTTAAGACAATTACAAAAGACTGTGTCTAGGCAAAGATATCTACCTTTTGCACATTTTACATTTGTCGCTCGGTGTAATATATTATTTTCCGGATTTTGCATGAATTATTGATTAAGCATTTTGTCACGATGCGACTTTACACGCGTGTTATGTATATTTGGGGTTGAAAATTCATTAGTTCTCACTTTCTATGATTAATTGTTGGTTATGTGTATACAGAGTGTTTAAAAAATACGTTCGGATATTATATTATCCACTTATAGATTTCATTAATACAAACAAAAAAGTCGTAATGAACATGGGTTCGAAAATCAACTGTTTTCGAGATAAGCCAAATTATTTACACAGAGTAGGAGTGCAGAATTGTATTTATCACGTCTATGGAAGTGGATAAAACAACATTTGTTAAAGTTTTTGTAAGTGTCAATATTGTTATTGTTATTGTTGGAATATGTATACCAACGCAGAAATGACAGCTATGCTTTCATGTATGGTAAAACCAATAGTAATTCTTATGAGGCAAGTCACTTAACATTTTAGGAGGATTGAAGGAAATCCAGGTACCAGTACTAGAAGACCTTTCTGCCGAACCAAATATTAATGTTTCCCTAATTTGGAGAAGCAATTGTTACTTACGCAGCGGCGCTACAGTCCATATCGGGCCTTGGCCTCCCCTAGCTTCCTCTGCCATCTGTCCCTGTCTTCTGCCCATTTCCTCCGGTTGTATAGTCGTAGGATTGTTTTGCAATTTTCTGACACTGTTGCATTCCATCTTTTTCATGGTTGTCCTCCGCTTCGTCTTCCTTCCGGGGTTTGTTCTTCCACCCTTTTGGCAATGGCATTTTCATTCATGCGTCGCACATGGCCTGCCCATCTTGGCCTTCCTATACCTATGTATGTCACTATATCAGCCTCCTTGAATTCTTGGTATAATTCATGGTTCCATCTTCTCCTCCATACCTCTCCTTCCTTAGTTGGTCCATACATCATTCTTAGCACTCTCCTTTCAAACACGCCTAATCTTTCTTCGTTTCTCTGGGTTATCGTCCAGACTTCTCACCCATATGTGACTATCGGTCTTACCAACCTTTTATATATCATAGTTTTAATGCTCTTATCTATGTCTCTGTCTCTAAGTATTCCATTGCATACGTAGTATGCCCGGTTAGCTTGAGTTATCCTATTTGTTGTCGTTTGTCACTTTTACTTCCGGATATTTAAAACTACTAACTACTTCCAGGTTGTAATCTTCGATTGTTAAGTTCTGTCTCACCCTTGGTTGGTTTTTGGTTAGCATCATACATTTCGTTTTGTCTTCATTGAGTAACAATCCTATCTTTTTTCCTGTTGATCTAGTTCCATAAACACTTCTCTGGCGCTTAAAATTGATCTTTCTATTATATTTATATCATCAGCATAGATGAGTACTTGTTTAGATTTATTATAGATTGTACCGTTTGGATCGACGTCTATGTTACGGATTACTTTTTCCAGGGCTAGGTTGAATAGTACTGGTGATTTTTCCACTTACTTCTTCTGTTTTTGCTAGTAAGACTTCTTTGATTTTATTCAATTTCTCATCTGCCGTTTCTTCCTCTTCTACTTGGAATTTATGCGCTGTCTCCTCATCTTTCAGTTTATCGGACTCCCATCTATGAACTCGTTCTTTACATGGTTTCTCCGCATTGGGCAATCTCTCTCTGAGTTTTATCTTTACCAAATATTGATCAGAGTTACATTCTGCGCCTCTGTCGCTTCTCACATCTAGGACACTTGTGAAAAATCTTCTATTAATAAGTACATGATCAATTTGGTTGTTTGTTTCCCTATCGGGTGATGTCCATGTCATTTGGTGCACTGTTTTGTGGGGGAAGCATGTACTTGCTATTGCCAGCCCTTTGGCTGTTGCAAAATTCACCAGTCTTTCTCCCTTATTGTTACTTTCCAGGTGTAGGCTATATTTTCCTATTGTTGGCCTGAACACTTCCTCTCGGCCTATTTTGGCATTAAGATCTCCGATTATTAGCAATATGTCGGGTTTCGGAGTTCTGTCCACTTGTTGTTCTAGGGGATTGTAGTATTCTGCTTTCTCGTCATCACTTTTTTCCTCTGTGGGTGCATGTGTGTTTATCATAGTTATGTTAAATTTCTTTCATTTATCGGTTGGTCCATGACATCCTCCCTGATTTTCTTAGTTAGGATAAATGCGGTTCCCAGAACATGCCGTCCGCCTGCGTTTCTACTTTTAAATATTCTAAAATCATTCCAATCCTCAATTCCGTTTTTTGACCAGTTTGTTTCTTGGATTGCCATAATCTTAACTTGGTATCTTGCCATTTCATCTACTATAGTTTGGAGTGCTGCTACTTGATACGCACTTCGTACGTTCCACGTGCCTATTTGGATATCTTTTCCTTTCGCTCGTTGCCTTATTCGTTGCTTGTTTTGTGGTCTATAGATCTGTCCTGTCCGAGGCTCCCCTTGGGGTTTCGTAACAAAGTGGATTTTACGGGAGTGGGGTTGTTAGCCCTACCCCAACCCTCCTCCTTTACCTGGACTTGGGACTAGCAGGGTGCCGTTATAAGCTGTCACAGACCTAGCGGAGTTGAGAAGCAATTGTACCCATAGCATATTACCATATATCAATGGGTACAGGCTCCTATTGTGCCTGATTATGCTGCATGTTTGGTGTTTTGCCGATGGGCACTGACAAGTGTTGCAGAAATCGCAAACTTTGTTAGTGAAGTCTTATTTATTGACGAAACTAGTTTCACAAGCAATAACATTTTTAATTACCACAACAGTCATGTTTGGTCAGATGTAAAGCCTCATGCTATTATTATTGAATCAAATCATCAAAAACGATTTTCAATTAACGTTTGCCTTGGTGTTTTTGGATACCTTATGACAGAACCTTTTTTTCTTTCGAACCGTTTGACTAGCCAATTGACTTTTTGCGTGATGCCTTGCCACTGTTGTTAGAAGATGTACCTCTCATTCAAAGAATGAATATGTAGTTGATACACGAACTGCTGCACATTTTTTAATCATGGTCAGACATTTCCTAAACGAAAATTACAACGGCGGGTGGATCCAGTTGTGTGGCCACCTAGATCTTCTGACCTCAATCCGCTCGACTTTTGTATTTGGAGGTATTTAAAGTCGTTAGTTTATTCAAGCCCTGTGAAAAATTTAAACGAATTGCCAAAACGAATAGAACATGCCTGCCAGACTGTTCGTATAGGAACCTCGGTGGAGCAGTGCAAATATGCGCTGTCATTCGATGTCACAGTGAAATGAGGCCGGTCGGCCGCGTGTTCGAACCCCGACTGAGGCGACCGTATTTCACTTAGTTAAGTTTAGGGTACATGTTGCATGAATGGTTAGTGTGTAAGGAACGCCCGCACTTTCCTGAAGTTTTGCAAAAGCGGTTCCGGGAGGGAACGGTAGTATAAATGAATGGAAAAAATGACACTGTATGAATCCGGGAATCTTTGAAAGAATGCGGCGGTCATTTTTACGAAGATGCGAAGGATGAAGGTTGTGTACAAATGGAAGGAGGACATGTAGAACATCTACTGTAATTATTTGTACTTAAAATGTTTTATTTACACGACTATTTGTTTTAATGGGTGGCAAACTTATTGAAATAACGAGCAATATTTATTTTTCTTAAACTCAGATCTCGAAAACGATTGATTTTTGAACACATATACGACTTTTATGTTTGTGTTGATAAGATCTATAAGTGGGTAAAATATGCAAACTTATTATAACTTTACGTTAAAATTTTTGAAAATGATATCCTACAATTGTTACAAAAACGAAACTATAAAGTATTTACAAAATGTACATTTTTACATTGAATTTAGTGTAAATATACTTATGTTTTAGCGCCTTACCTACTTAATTTTAGGACATTTTAACTGCATCTACTTAAATTAAATGAAGACATAATAGTTATGCAAAGTAAAATTACAAAAAGGCATGAAAAGGACACAAAAAGCAGCACTAAAAGTCATAAAAGCAAAAAGCCATAAAAGCAAAAAGCTGGAAATTCAAGTTAGGCAAATAGTAGGTACTAGTAGTAGTTTATGCGTCATAATTATACTGCAAATACTTAATTTAAATAATTTAATTAATTTACATGAGTAATTTATTCGTTCTTGTAAATTATCTATTCTGAAGTTAGTTCATCTATCTGTTAAAGGCTAAGCTGGTGGTATGGAGTAAACCATAAATAATTGAAATTATTATATTAAGCTCAGCTTCTTGATTTTTTTTCTGCTAGTGTTAGACATTTGGATATAAATTTACAGTTTCTTTACACAATTCTGCAATTATGTTTAAGGATATTTCCATACAAATTAAAAAGTTTATAATGTATGAAATTTTCAAAACTCACGGCTCAAAACCAAAATACAACATAATTTTTAGGGGCACTGAACCAAAGACATCCTTTCTGCTTAACATCACTTTTGAAAAGTACAATTTATCTACATTAAATCTCAATCATTTATTGTTGTCTATAAATGATTTTACTTGCAACAAGTTCAAACCCTATTAGCAATCTGATTATTATCATGGCAGAGTTGTAGATTTTAGTACAAGAAAATAATTTTTCGGAAAATTTACGGAACAATAGGTAGGGTTGGCAACACTGAGCAACGTTTTAAAAGCCATTTTCTATGTAATCTATAATACCAATTACAACGCAGCGATGCCACTGTTACACAGAAATCACTTAAATATTGTATAATTTAAAGTACTGAATGGGAGACATTTTTTTTTGCTAAAATAGGCTAGTAAACACGTTTTATAAGTTTATGAGTTTTTTTTCACTTTTTTTTTATTTTGGGAATTTAGGATATTATATCGTGTAGGTTTTGTGATTGTAATTTTTCTGTAATATAATGATGGTAAAGCTCTCCACCCCATAAAGGAGCGCGGCGTGCGAGGCGAAAGGTCAGAGCTCCCGTATTCCTGCTCTCACACGCGGTTGTCGTGTGCCAAATTCATGATACGTAGTGATTTGGTGAGCATCACGCATGTGACAACCGTATTATTAACCCTTCTTCATTCCGACGCAGGAATCCTAGTATTTAAAGCCACTGAGTAGGACCGTCCGCCAGGCATTGACTCTGGGATTTGAACTCCCGACCTTCCGCAAGTGCTGTAACCATTGGTGCTAGTATTTGTTATACCGTATCTAAATTTTTGCAATTCAAGACACGAAAAGCACTTGAACTTCATTGGTTTTTTTTTTCAAATACTTATTATAATCAAAGGAAATGGAGGAAGAACCCCCAATTATTGAAAATTAATGCATTTTTAAAATATTTTCTTAATGAATAGAACTTACAGATTCGAATGGACTTAATTGGACGCGTCTGCGTGATGATGGTTTATCCAAGAAATATCTCCTGCGTTACTGAACTTGTTTAAATTTTAATTACAACGTCCATAATTGAATTCAAATAGTCTCGGCTAAAGATATAGTCTAGATTAATCTCTTTAATACTATTAAAAAATAAATAAAAATATATCATAGTGACTTGTAAAGTAGATCATCGTATATGCCAGGTTATCAAGCCTGTGTATTATTTATTTCATTGTTTACAGTTGTGTTACAATTTTTGTAAAATAGAAGTTAATTCTAGTTTAAACTTAAACAATTTATTATTTAAAGTAATTCTTTTAAATATCCGAAATACAACCAATCGGAATAATAAGAGAGGGTTTTATTTAGGAGAGCCAGACTTTACTAATAGACAAAATAAAATGGCAACCTAAATTTAATTATACCTAACACATTGCGGAAAGCATCTTTGAAGCATTCAAAGGTAAATTACTTTCGCGCACAATAAAACAAAACCGCGAGGAGAGCGCAATAACATAAAGGCATTTCTTTCATGTCACACAGAAGAAAATGTGACAGCAATCAGCGATGCCAACACAAAGGCACCACTAATTGTGACATGCAGTATGCATTACTGCCGTTTTCTTATGCAGTTCTTGATATTAAACGTGAAATCTGCCATTTGTACATAATATTTCGCAATCACAGCCAATGAATTAAATTTCTTTGTGGTTTTTAGGTTGGTTAGTATGAGGTGAAAATGTAATTTATTAACATAATGTATTCATAGCTAATTTGTGCCAACCCCAACTAATATTTATTAATACTGACGTTATATTTATACCCCACAATTAAATTAGGGAAATTATCGAGATACCTAAAATACATGGAAACTAAATACAATAATGGACATCTAAAATTATTCAAAACCCATTCAACGGTTATTTAAACTGTAAGCGGCTTAAATCCATTAAAAGGCACGATAGGGAGGTTCCTCTTAACGTTTTATTAGTTTCTAGGAGTAATAAGTAGATTGTTGATAACTAGTTGAATTTCCATACCATTTAAATTAAAAAGTAATGCATTTTTACAGCGACCCGTACTGTGCACATTTAATGGAATTTTGCTGTCGGCTGCAGACATGACCAGATTGATTATTTGATTACTTCAATTTGTCCTCTTCGAAGTGCATACCTGGCAAATTATAATAAAACATTGTATCTAAGCTAGAGTAGCAAAAATTGTAATTGACGTAAATCAAAAATTACTGTGAGTTTTGTGTTTTAGTTTGAAATTTTGAATTCTACGAGGGTGTTGGAAGTGTTCTCAGAGAGAAACAGAAAAGCGATTTTATATCGGTTTCACATTATTGCTATTTTCAAAAAAGTCGTCCTTAATAACAATGCGAAGCTATTACATCGATACGAAACTTCCTCCGGTTTGTAGAATATTCTGCAATTGCTTGTTTAACATCTTCGTTTAATGAACATATTTTTCCGCCAAGGAATTTATGCAAGCATGGAATCCAATCAGGCAAACAATATGCATTTGTTAGCCGAAACAAATCGTTGCGATTTGCGGTGGAAACAACACTTGTATAGGCCGTGCATGGTCGTAATGAAAAAAGTATTTCTCTTCACCGAAAGTGATCTGTTGTCACTATCGTATCGACCAATCGGTCTAAAACTGTTATGTCTTTTGGAGGATAATCAGCAGTATTTCATACTCCTTTGAATATCTTTAAGGGGCGTATTCACAAGAAATTTTACATAGCAAATTCTGCATCACCTTATAGTAGCTTGAAATCGTTAAAATGTATTGCTGTCGGTAGCTAAATTGTCCTCATTATCTTCGTTTTTTTAAATTAAATTTTTAATTTGTTATTTTTTTATTTTTTTTTTGTTTTTTTTTTTTTTTTTTTTTTTTTTTTTTTTATTCGTTTTTTTAAGAAATCGTGCGAGCTGGCTGATTCCCATCTCACCCTTGTCCGCTTATCACGCGCTCAGCATAATTTCGGGTGCTATTTTTCGCAGGGTTCTTACAGTGCCCCCACCCTCGAAAACCCCACCATTGCTCCAGACAACATCAAGACACCCTGCGGATAAGTGTATGTTGCTGCGGAAGTTCGGAACCTGAGTGACATTTGGTAGACAATAACTTCGAAGCCTACACTGCTGCGGCACTGCTCTACCGTGTCCCCCGTTTGGTAATTAAAACACTTGAATTTATCTAAAATTAAATCTTCATCATAAATCTGTTCAATAGTGATGTATAATATATTTAAAATTAATTTGTTTCCACTTAAATAATGATATCAGGATAATATGATATAATTTGATTGCGTATGAGTTAACGTTCCAGCAGTTTTTTTGACGGTTTATTAGTACTTTTCATTGACTTTTGATTATATCACTTTTTGATCATTTTAGATTGGTTCTGATTGATTTGATCTGATTTTATTTTTTCTAACAAGCATTTGATAGCAAAACTGATTTGTTGAAGAAACAACACTTGTATGAACACATTCATGGTCTTAATGAAAAAGGCTTCGCTAAAGCTGGTTTATTTTCACGACCAATTGATGATATCACTTTTAGATCACTTTCAACCGGTTCTGATTGGTTAGATCCGATTTTTAAAGTTTTTCTAACAAGCATTTCATAGCAAAAACACTTTGTTGACTTTTAAGGTCTGTTTTTCTACTAGTTTGTCGAATAGGTTTAAAAGGTTACCGTAGTACTTTCCTGTTCTGTTAAGCCCCTTGGAAGATAACATATACAACAGTATTTCTTAGGCATCCCAAAGATTGATGGCATTACTTTTCTAGTCATTTTTATTAACGGAGAATCGCCATATTTCTGTTGGCTTGATTGTTGTTTTGTTTCGGGTATATGTTGGTAAACTCAAATTACATCTGTGGTTGTAAATCTACCCACAAACTCAGTTGTATTGTTCTTGGAAATGTCCAAATATTCTGGAGAATTTCGCAGTCGAATTCGGTTCCAACTGAATATTAGCTAACGTAGTACCCATCTTGAGGCTGATTTTTCTATACCCAATACATGAAATGATCGTTTAGCTAAAAATCTTACAGATTGAATCATTTAAGAAACCTTTAAACTGTGAACTGTGGAGTTTATTAATAAATTCGGACACCCAGTGCTTGGATTTTATGATCATGTTTACATTTAAAAGGCCACTTCGATACAATACAAAATAAATAAGAAGTGTTCTATAAAGTTTCTTCATCTCCCTTGTCAAAAAAACCCTTCTTGTAACAAAACATCCTATTTTTTTCATGTTGATATAAACATGTGTTTATCCACAAAATCTGTATAACTATACCTACTTGACAGCATGACTTGATATTTTACAGATGTTCATGACAGGAACAGTTTATTGCACTGGTAATTTCAAAACTATTAATGCCATTCCGAAAACTTTTCAAATGATCCTCGTACCTTATAAAACAATTTGCTTTGTTTCATAATTACTTTTTAAAAAGAAAATATTTATTATTACATTACGTCATAACTTTCTCAGCGATTTTTTCCCTTGACTCGTTACGATTTGCAATTTATGGTCGTCGTTAAAAAATTACTTAACATTTGAACTTCTCTTCAGATAATAATTGTCTATAACGAGATCTATTCATATTTAAGACGGTTCTACGATCCGTCAACGGCTGCCATTCTTAATAAATACTCTTGAAATTAATGGGCATGAAATTTGCACTGCAAGAAGATTTATTAATAATTGTGTAACCTATACTTAGAATTATCAGCAAAAGCATGCCTTTGTACGTTTCTGCGATTATTTATTATGCCATATGTGTATAAACCACACCCGGTTAACCAAGCCAGTTTATTGTATGTAAAAATTCCCGACCTGTATAATAATGCTGCTAAGTACATGAGCAGCTCTGGCGATGTTACTTTAGATTAAGCAAAGCGAAAGTCTACTTATTTGGTCGTAAATATCTATTAACATTTAGTTGTGAAAAATAAGAGCGATGCATTAGTGAGTTTATGTTCTAACATATGTCGGCAATGTAAATTAGTTTTAGCTATTTATTAGCACCATCGTTGAATATGTATTTGTCAAAAATAACTTATTCTGATGAAAATAAACTTGAATATATCTGAAATAACCAAAAAATCTTTAGAATGATTTTAGATTTGCTAAACTGAGTTTAAATAGCCTGAAAGCCTTCTATAGCAATTAGTAAATATTTCTTGTACTATTTCAAAGTTTCATTCAAGTATTTCCTATGTTTTAATAATCAGATAATCTAGTATTATATTGTTTGGCATTGCAAGACATATCTTTTTAATATTTCAGATGATATTACACACCACTTAATTGCCAATGTATGTTGTTTAAATATAAAATAATAAATATTTCTTAGTATTATTTTAAAACAATTTTCAAACAGATTGTTAGATTATATCTGGAACTTTTGAGATTATCCTGGTTTAAATTTAACTAGAACTAACCTCAAAATTATTGGAAATCACATCAAAATTAATTTACAGTAACATATTATAATCTATTTTTATTGTTTAATCTTCTTATCAGTAGCCTTAACCCTTCTTAAATTAACTTCTTCGAGGAAATGATGTGAAATCGTTTTAAACACGTTCAGGTTCACTTGAAGTTGTTTAAAATAACTTCATATAGTAATTATTTTCATAGCAATCTGAAAATAGTTTCATATCATATCATTATGTTAATGGAAATCACTTCAGAATGTATTAACAATAACATAATATTATTATTAGATTAGATTTTCTGCTGATTAACCTTTTTGTGGTTAGAAATATCCGTTTTTAAATTATCTTCCTTGTTATTAAGTAAAATCGATTTAAGATCATATGAAATCATTCCGTAATCGTTTTGGTTACTTACGTTAACTTAAAGTAAACTTTAAAGTATTAAATAATTATGGTAATTTTAAATTCTTTCAGAATTCAGAAAATTCAGAAAAAAATTATTGTATGCTAAAATGCTAGTAAAACGTTTCACACTCATTATGAATTGCTTTAAAATTAGGTTACAACGATTTGAAACAATGTGAAATCGTTAATTATTTGAAACTCCTTGTTATCTTCCTTTACAGACGTTTCCTTAAAAGTCACTTCTTCTTTTTCTTCTTCCTTTAATTAGATTTTCTAGACCTTTTTTGTCAGATGATGTTACACGCTGGCTACCCTTCTTTTTTTATAATGGTCCATACTTCTTCCTTCCCTTACTATTTTCACCACCCTGTTCTCGTCTGTTCTATCTATATGACTATTCCCTCCTTCTGTTGACTAGATAGATAGAGTGACGAATGTAAACATAAGAGAAACTTGTCAGGTAAGTATCATCAATGAATGGATATTCATTGATGTTATTTGCCTGACAAGTATCTCTTATGTGTGCATTCGTGACTCTGTCTCTTCTTCTTCTGTGTTCCTTCTTAAAACCTCTGGTGTTTCTGTTTGTCTGCTTTTTACTGGTTCTTGCTTTGTCTCTGATGAATAAGCTATTGTTCTATTTACGCTCTTTACTGTTCTTGTTTTTGTCTCTACTTCTAGACATTTGTTATTCCATATGGAATACTTCAATCACTTAAAATTCCTTCATAATAATTATAATCCGCTTCATATTCATTTGAATTTACTTTTAAATTAGCTTCAACTGATTATTTCAGTACAAATATATGATTTAAATAGTCATAGTAATAAGAAAATAGGTTCATACAATTTAAAATGGTGCTGAAATTAATGTTCCATGGCTTCGAAATTATTGTAAGAACCTGAAAGTTGCTTTGAACTAATTTGACTAGATCATTAATCATTTACAATTTAGGAGGTTCCTTTAAAATCATTTACAATTACTTTTAATCAGTTGCATTCAGTTTAGATTCGTTTGTATTGATCATAAGAATATTTAAAATAACTTGTTTTCGTTGTCCCCGAATATCTTCTGAAATCATTTCAGAATTGTCTTGAATTGGTTGGAAATGGCTCCGAAATCATAAGACAGATTGGCTTATAGTATCTTGAAATGATTTGATGCGCTATATCGCATAATATTCAGGTAGCATCCAAAATGCTCTTAATTTATTCTTAATTTCACTGTGTTTTACTTTGAAAATATCTAAAAATATTTCTTAATTATTTTAGATTACTTCAGATTTACTGAAAGCAATCTTAAAGATGTTTAAGGTAGCTTTTGGTCGTAGTCATGCAAAATTTTTTGAAATCTTCTCTAATTGTCCTGTAATTATTTAATAAGAAATGGCTTCAAAGGTATTTGAAATCACGTCAAAATCACTTGAGTATAGCGTGAAAAGTTTCAAATAAGTTGTATCTATTAACGTTCGTGCTTGCCGTGAAAACTCTTTTTTATGCATTCTGTTTTGCATGAAATCACATTGAAATTATCTTAAAGCACTTCCTAATCATTTCAGGTTAATCTGTAGAAACCATGTAAAAATGCCTTCCATTCATAATGTTTCAAAGCAAACAAATCTTTTGGAGTTTCCTGTAAAGTGTTACAGGTTATAAGAAATGTTCTCAGAGTAGTTTTAAATCACTACAAATTCATTTTATGAAAAGATGAGATGATTTGAATGCCTTACGTCACTTAGTGTCGCGGCAACTTAAAAAAATTTTCTACATTGAATTATCATAATAATAGTTTGAAATTTTTGATCATAAGAGATTACTTCATATGAATTTCAAATGATTGTAAAGGTATTTCAAAGCTTTTGTTACAAATCAATTTGAATTGTTATAAGAAAAGTGAATATAATAATATATAATACTGTACGCTCTGTTGGCTTGCAAATTTTTCTTAAATTTACTTACCCACTTGCATTAATCTTTGATGGTATGACCTGTGGATAATTTTGGATTAGTTTAGACTGACGTGAATTGATTGTTAACATATTTAAACGTTTTCCTTAGATTTAGAAAAGTTTTTGAAATATTTCAGAATTGTTGTAAACAACACCAACAAAGTACCTAATTCTAATTTGTTAATTGATTCTTGCCTCATTATCATTATTAAAATATAAAGTAATTCTAAATTACTTAGAAACGGAACAAAACAGATGTATTAATTATTTAGATTTAAACACAAAAATTAATTCTAAAAATAAAATGGAATACTCAGTTTATAGAAAACCTACAAAAACAGATAACACAATAATACCACAGGACTCATGTCATCATCAAAATAAGATAAATTGCAGTTTAAACTAATTTTTTTCAATTTTTTTTCACCACATCATTGCAAATATAGTACAGGTACTTAAACACAATACTAATAATAATAATAGCCCAAATGTTGATCCATGAAAAAACGAAAACTATTCCATGTATAAAATTTATTCAAAAACAGAAAAAATGTCTACTCTACGTTTATTACAATACGTACTAATTAAATTTTAAACTATTTTAGTACTTAATAGGCCATCCTTTGTTTTTAATTCAGCGATATCAGGCATCAATTAGGGATTCCGTTAGTTCCACTTTTTTCTGGCTTTTTTTTCCTGAAATAATATTAGAAATCTTCCACCATAAGTTTTGTATGGGATTTAGGTCCGGGATTGTACTGGCCTGTCTATTCTTTTAACTTTATTGGTCGACATCCAAGATTGAACAACCTTTGCTCTGTGACAAGGAGCATTATCATCTTGAAAGAGAAAGGTTTTGTCAGGAAATAACTCTTTGCCACTAGGCAGCATCTTCTCCTGTAGGAGATCAATGTATTTAGTTGCATTCATCATGCCAGATACAATATGCAGTCTACCAACATCTTCAGCAGACATGCAGCCCTATATCATGACAAAGGTTGAATGTTTCATCGATGGCAGAACACACTGTCGTAAAAATTCTTTTCTACGAAATCTTCTAACATTTGTGTCTCCAGCATGATTGTTAATGTTAGAGGTAGATTCATCCCTAAATAATATCTTCTGCCATTGTTCCCAATGGCGATGATTCTTAACCCTTCTCACACGGCGGAGCCTTTGTTTTCTGATAGGAGGGGTTTCTTCTGGGCTTTGCAATCGCTAAGTTCAGATTTAAGAAGTCTCCATCTTACAGTAGAAGCGTATACACTTACACCAATAGCTTCGGTTCATATTTTGGTTAAATCTGTCGAATTAGGACTTCTATCTGCCAGGCTCGTCCTCCTCAATACACTGTCGTCTCTCACTGTTGTTTTTTTTTTTTT
>JABXWE010053229.1:0-12800 GCA_014611495.1 Limonius californicus | reverse complement strand
GCCCAAAAGCAAACAGACTTCCTATTAAATCTGGGGAGGAAAGACATCAAGGCCATAGTAGGCCTCTTAACAAGCCATGGCCATCTGAACAAACACCTAACCACATTGGGAATCAGAAACGATGCCCTCTGTCGGAAGTGTAAAACAGAAGAAGAAACCTCCATTCATGTACTCTGTCGGTGTGCACGCTTGCCACTCTCAAATTCAGAGTCTTTGGGGTCTGGTTTCCAGAACCTGAGGACATTCGAAGAGCCCCACTGAGACAGATCCTGACCTTCATCAAAAGGTCGGATCTGCTCTAATGAGGGACGCAACAGACAGGATGCACAATGGATCAAAAGGTCTGAGTGCTGCACATCTGGGCCCTGTCAATTTAGAAATAGATAGATATAGGAGTGTTACAGAAAAAAATTAACTGCAGTAAATTAGAAGGAGATTCGCTAAAACTACGTTCCCCGCATACATTTATGTACCAGATACAAGGGCAACTGCAAATAACAAATAAAGAAATCTGTTATTTCGTGGTTTGGACACCCAAAGGTGTTTGTATTGAAGAAATTCATAGGAATAGAACATTCTGGAATAGTATGGTTAATAAATTAGACGACTTTTATCTTAATTCTTTACTTTTAGAACTTTTAGATTCGTGGCGTCTAAGACATTTGTCCATGCGAAACGTGTATTTAAAGAAAAAATGAGGTAGTGATGGATACCTATAGTACATATTATAAATTATTTTTCTATTTAAATATGTTTAGTGTTAGTAATTAATTTCGTAGTTTCTTTTGTAATTTTTAATGCGTCCCTAAAAATAAACTGCTATTAGAAAAAGCGAAAATAATTTCTAGTTTCATAGTGTACATTTATTGTTACAAAAATTTACAAAATGTAGTAGGTAATTTATTCTGCTATTTACTACCAAAGAAGAGAAATCGCTACATTGCTTACGTCTGCTTGCTAGTTTTCGTCAAATTCCAACTCATTCTTATTATAATAGGATTATCCAAAACTGCCGATGCCAGCCGTACTAAGCCGTAAGTACAAGCAGCGCCAACCACAAAAGAAACCAAATGCGGTAAAACGATGAACTAAGGGAGCTGATTTAGCAAAATTTGATTGTAAAAAGTATATAATTGTGCCTTTTTCTATTATTGTAAATCAAGCAGAACTAGTTTGCAATATTTTAAAGATAGTAAATTACCATTTCTTTTTAAAATTATTACTTTTAGTTGTATATTTCAGTAGCTATGTACTTAATTAGATTATTGCTTCTAGCATTGTTCAAAAACATTTTTAAGAAAATTTATATACTGAGCGTACTAATAAATTCTATTGTGAGTTTACTGGTGTTTAGTTTCTGGAAATCGGATTACAAATAAACTTGTACTATTCCGGTTGAGTATAAAAAATGCAAATTTTGTCGCTATTTTCAAAATAAATCTTTTATTAATCGTTTTTATTAAAAACAAAATACTGAGCGGTATTCCTTGTAAAAATACGAATTTTTTGGTGTATGACAAAGTGTGATTAGTACATTATGTAAACCTTTATTTTGCCTTTGCAGAATTTGCGTTTTTAACAAGAGCGCTGGAAGCGCCTTAACAGCGTTCGCTACCCAACTCACAGGGGCAAACAAATTTGGGGGTGAAAGGGTGAGGTACTCCAAGCAGTGTTTATGGGCGTATGCAAAAGTAGTGGATCTCGCTCTAAGGGGCTTGCGACTTCACTTTTAAAATTGCAAGTAGGGGAAATCACGTGTCGTTTAGCGTGTGCTCTAAAGCTACACGTGCAGCACAGATTTTGACCAGAGCGTTTTAACAGCGTTCGCTACCCAACTCACAGGGGCAAACAAATTTGGGGGTGAAAGGGTGAGGTACTCCAAGCAGTGTTTATGGGCGTATGCAAAAGTAGTGGATCTCGCTCTAAGGGGCTTGCGACTTCACTTTTAAAATTGCAAGTAGGGGAAATCACGTGTCGTTTAGCGTGTGCTCTAAAGCTACACGTGCAGCACAGATTTTGACCAGAGCGTTTTAAATGTTTTCCACAAAAGTAAAAATGCGCGAATATTATTTTGTTGTTTTCAATTTATTAAGTGTATTCAAAAATACTGATTTAAAAATGATTATAGCTTCAAAACTGTCAATTACCGATCATAAGTATATTTTTGGAATCAATGTACCGGGTGAGTCAACGATTAAATAAAGTAAGTTTGCGCTTTATAGGTACATTTTACCAATAAAACGTGTTTACTATGTGATATGTTTCATAAGTATGCTTATTTTAAAATTATTTAGGACTATACTACGAGGCTGTTTCAAATGAAATCCGGATTGTGATTATATTTGTTTATTTAATAACTGAATTGACAAAAAAATGTTATCACTTTTCTATATAGCCCCCCTGCCTCTCAATACACCTTTTCCATCTGTCAGCCAAAGCCTCTATTCCGTCGGAGAAGAATTATTTTGGTTTTGTGCGCAACCACTTACGCACCGCATTTTTCACGCTCTCATCATCCGGAAAATGTAGCCCACCTAAATCTCTTTTAAGTGCTCCAAACATATGGTAATCGCTTGGTGTTAGATCGGGAGAATACGGAGGATGTTCAATAACTTCAAATCTAAGTTTTTCTATTACTGCCTTGGCTCCATCGAGCAATGGGGCCGAGCATTGTCGTGTTGGAGCATAACACCTTTTGACAGAAATCCGCGTCGTTTTGTCCTTATAGCTGGCTTCAGAATGTCTTTTAATAGGTTGCACTATTGACTGTGGTACCCTTCATCATGTTATCTTCTACAAGTACTAATTTCTTATTCCAAAACACAGTCAACATTACCTTTCCAGCCGATGGAGAAGCTTTAAATTTTTTGGATTTTGGTGATGCTGAGTGCCGCCATTCTTTTGATGATTGCTTACATTCTGGCTGAAAATGGTGACCCAGGATTCATCACCAGTCACTATACGATTTAAAAAGACAGCTCCCTCTTTTTCATAACGTGACAGAAGAACAGTACGAGCTTGAATCCTTCTTTGTTTAAGTTCAGGCGTGAATTGCCTAGAGACCCATCTCAAACAAACTTTTCGGTATTTCAGCGGCTCAAAAACAATATTATGTGTAGAACCAATACTCACATTAATTTTTGAAGCAATTTCATTTAGTTTTATGCGTCTGTTTTGTAAAATGAGCTCCTGCAGAGTTCTAATGTTCGTTTCATGATTACACCGTTTGCTTGTCCTGGTCGTGGTGCATCTTTCACAGTTTCGGTGCCGCTTTTAAACATTTTTGCCCATTCAAACACACTTGAACGAGCTAAACAGCTACTTCTGTACACCATAAGCATTCTTGAATGAATTTCAGAAGGATTCACTCCTTCTGCAGTTGAAAATCTTATCACAGAACGCATTTCTTCGCTGGTGCAAATTTGAAGTGACGCCATAGCTGTTAGCGGAGAAATTAAATTTGTCTTTTGTTTCCAGACACTTAATAATCAATTCATGGCCTCCCTAAATGTGTGAACTAAGTCATTATTTTCATTATTGGTAATAGGGAATGTATTTAACTTAGTTAAAGACGCAATCCGGATTTCATTTGAAACAGCCTCGTACTATGGCTACTATGATTAGCATTAAATAAACTAAAAAAATCAAAATAATAAATAATAAAAATAATATATAGGGTGTTTCATTTAAAAAATACACCGATGACGTCATATTCAAAAGAGTAATATAGGATACGATACTTTATATACACAGTATAATTAATTAATTCACTTTCATTTCAAAAAAAATTATTTTAAAATATATCGACATTGTACATTTAATTCAACCATATTTATAATATAATATAGGTATAGTTAATTTATATTTATAAAATACACATAATATACTCGTTATGTGAACAGTCTTTTCCTGGCAACAGGTTTATCGATTTTTAAAGTTTCGTTTTTTTTTGTCTGTACATTTTCT
Source organism: Limonius californicus (assembly GCA_014611495.1). Taxonomy (NCBI): domain Eukaryota; kingdom Metazoa; phylum Arthropoda; class Insecta; order Coleoptera; family Elateridae; genus Limonius; species Limonius californicus. The sequence goes on along the minus strand of JABXWE010053229.1, from coordinate 8,834 downwards.
TTTCTTCTCTTTATAGTGTCTATTATATCTGGAGGATCCCTAATTGCCATATTTCCGGTATATCTAGGGTCTATCAACTCTGGTAGAAGACAGTTCATGTAGAATTTTGTCAACTGGGGTTCCATTTGACTTTTCCAGAATTCGTCATGTTTTGTAATATACCTATTCAATTTTCATTTTATAATTTTTACCAGTCCAAACTCCAAATATACAAATATTTCTGCGAGTTATATGCAGTTGACTTTGGACTTGATAAAACCAACTATGGGTCTTGTTTGCTTGCTTGCTTTGATTTGTAGTGATTTTTAACGTGTCACACATCGCAGTGGCAAGGGACCTACGGCTTTACTTCTTATCCGACAGAAGACGCATTTTCAGATTTTTCCCCGTTAGAAAAATCTCGCCGACCTCAGCCAGGTTCGATCCCGCGTCCCTCGGATCTAAAGGCAAACGCGCTAACCACTAGACCACCGAGGCCGGTCATGGGTCTTGTTAATCAATACACTACTCGTGTTCTTATCAATCTTCCAATATTTTATTTTTGATTCATTTATTGCATCATTTGGATCCATGTTGTATGCGGATGACGGGCATTTCAATTCCACTATGTGGTTTTGTCCTACCAAACCGTCTGGAGTGGGTCCTAAATACTGTAAGTCCCTATCCAGAAACAGCCCACATGGATCAACCGTAACGTTAATTTCTTTCTCCAGCTGTTCTTTTGCATCTCCTTCATGTTTTCCCCGTGTAAAACCGATGCTATCTTTAAATTTTTGGAATCGTATAGTAGAGAACGTACAATATTAGCACAACTGGTGTATTCTCTTCTCCTACAAATTTTCAGAAAATTTGATGCGGTCAGAATTTTTCTTCTTTCTTCCATCCACTTTCCGCACTCTGCCTGTAAAATTGTGTCTCTTTCTAGAGAAACATCAACCGGTAAGTCGGGCTTTTGACAGGCATCGCCGTAATCAGGATCTTCATATGATTTTTTTTTAATATTGTCATTATTCTTTTTTTTTAATTCCCGGCTTCTTATTTGCTTTCTTCTCAGTTCGTTTTTTCGAATACGTCTAGTCTATAACCGTTTTAGGTAGTTTGAAGGACTTTTTCCATACATGTTCTTGTGAAGTTCGTAGTGGGGTCTTTTAGTGTTGAAAGCAACTACTGCTGCGCCGCATCTTGCCTGATAGGATGTGTTTAGGGCATAATTGATCCTTTTGTTTTGTGGTACGATTGCTGCAACACCGGATAGGGCATTATATTTGGTCTTGTATGATCTTTTTGACCAGCAGCCATCTGTTACAACACTAATTTAGTGTATATCCCTCAGCATCTACAGAATTTATAGATTTTGCGTATTCGGTCTCTTCTTGAGCAGCTTTATTCATTTTCTCCGAAGCAGTACTTTGGCAGCCAGATGATATTTTACTATAATCATTGAATATTTTAATTATTATAGTAAAATATTCAATGCTATGATATACCTTATACGTAGCAGCTGTCATGCAAGGTATATTCATAGCGGATAAAAATTCTTCCAAATTGGAGTGTCCACACCCAATACTCATGATACCCGATACCGCAGAGCTATTTATATCCATGTAACCATCATTATAATTTGTGGTTGATAATTCAAATTTTGAGTTGCACATATTGCAAGTGACCATTTACTTGTTCCTAAGAACATTTGCAGTGAACGAAAAGACAATGTTTTCTTTTCGACATAAGTATAATTAGGCACACATTTTTGACGTAAACAATTTACAACAATCAAGCTGTATCTTTCGTAGTAATTTTAACTAATCAGAATGAGAAACTAATAAACATTAAGGTAAAAATTAATTAAAGTGGTGTCGTGGTTAATAAATTCAAAAATATTAATAGTTTCTACGCGGAATGCAAAAATAGATATTAATTAGTTCATAAACAAAAAAGTGCTATTAATTTAAATAGTAAAAAATTGAATCAAACCATTACAATTATAACATTATACTTCTTATTTACTAAATTTAAGTAATAATAATCAGCCCTCGGTGATTCACGTAGTCCTCGTGAGTACGAAATCCCAATTTTAAATTTAAGAGTTTTAATAGAAAGTATTACCGGAACAACTTATTCACCGCATGTGGTTTCTTGAAAAGGTGGTGGTAGCAGGGCGGAGTAACAGATTTAACAGTTTCACCACCAAAACGAGGGCGCTGCTATACAATGCATAAAAATGCATAAAATGCATTTCCGACACATTTTGCGTGCCACGCTGGACGGTTTATTTACTGCCGAAATAAAATGAAATTTTAGATATACGTTCCTAAAAGTATAAACGTTGTTTGTGCCGGATGAAATCTGGATAAGTATTATATTAAGCTAAATATAAATTGATAAAGTTTGCAAACTTTAACGAGATGAAACTACATCGGTTTTAAGTTTAGAAAAAATTTATCAGGTACAAATCAAGTTTGAAATGTCTGCTTTCATATGGTGAAAAGATATCTCAAATATGTTTAAAATTGTAGGCTGTGTCGTGGCACAGCGAAACGTCTGTTTGTGCGTTCCAGAATTAGGTATCGCTCCCTGTTAAGAAGCGAAATAACAGGCTTCTTGGAAGAGGAAAATGTCGAAGAAGCAGAGAAGTTTAGAGTCCATGAGCTGAATATATAACACCAGCTTATATTACTGTTTATGCAATATACATCATATACGTCAGTAGTACAAAAATGTCCAATTTTGCAGACGGCTGTATCAGCACACCATTATAAAGGCATGCTCAAGGTGTGGTAATACTATCTGAAAACGATAATAATTTGATCGAAAGCACTTGAATTAAGTGATGGTTTATTTTAAGTAAGGCATACTCTATTGTCTACAAATTAGCAGTACTTACCTTACCTTACAATAATTTTTTTGGATTATGAGTGCTCATTAGTCATATTAAAGTACCTGAACATGAACTTAATCAGTCCTTCAAAGTTGCAAGTAAGAAAGTTAAAATACGCCTCCAACCTGAGAGAATTATCTGATATGTGCATGTGATCGATGAGTGGGTTTTAGTGCCTGTACATCCCGTACGTGTTTGCGATTAGAGATCGAATTTAGTATAAATACTGGCGTTAGCCTATTTCATGTCAGATACAAATCCACCAAGGCAGATAAACTTAAGCTGAAAAATAAGTTAAGTGAATTTTCTCTGCGTATTTTATATTCACAAGAAAAACCTGCCGAACTTCAAGATGTACCAGAAAGCTCTTGTTGGAACTGCCACTCGCTACATCGCTGGAAGAAATGCAGTCCAAACTATCTATTGGAAAACCACAGATGCTCCCAATAGGAAGTTGTGGAAGGTATGCAAGACATTCAATTTCGGAAGCTCAAAAGGACAAGCGCTTTCACCAGCCCAACTACATGAGCAACGAAGTGTTCGCTTCCACTGAATTTTCCTGTAAATTATTTACCTATGAATAGGATTCATTGGTAGTTTGCTATTAATGTATTTGTACTATTAAGATCTGTTAGCTGTTAAAGTGCGTTATACGTTAATTAGAAGTTGTTTGTCTTTATAGTATTTAAATTATTCTACGAATTTAATGTATTGTATTATCTCAAGTATTTATATACTAAATAATTTATTGATGCATGTTATGTAATTGAAAATCCGATATTAGTATCGTGAAAAATAAAATCTTTGTTATATGCATTTTTTTACTGTTGTTGATTAAGTTCTACCGTACACTATACAGTATACAATTCAATTTTCTTTCTCAAACTGTAATTTGTGCTGATCCGATACCAGATAAATACATATGAATTTTCTCTTTATGCAGAAACAGAAAAAAATGTGAACAAAACAGTGCAAAATGCTCTCTATGTACCGATACAGATATTTGGGTTTTCTAACGAGATTCAACAATTTTTAAAAATTGTTTTAGAGAACAATTTTTTCAAAAATTAAAACTTTATGTATTGGCCGTTGTTTGAGAAGTTATTCTCTATAAAGTCCTACTTACAAATCCTCTACTTTAAGAGTTTTTCTAAAATATTTAAATTTAATAATATTTAATATAATAATATGTTAACGTAAAACGAATAATGAAGCGGAAGTACATGTAGCTGACATCACATACCGGGAAAAGCGAGTGGTAAATACCTTCAAGAGAGGTGCTTCCCATTTACAAATTTGTTTGCATTAACTGCAATAGATTGCAGTTCTTAGGGAGTCAATTTGTCTAGTTTATATACATTTTTAAAATATGTAATCATTTTTATTACAAGAAGTGCTTAAGCCTAATTAGGGGAAAGTGTTTTGTAGAAGATAAACTTTCATGAATAGGTTCATATTAATTTAACAAATCTCTGGTTAGGGTTTGGAGCCTGCTTTTCAAGTAATCAAATACTAGAAGCCATTGGATAACGAAGCTATACGCAAAAGGGTAGTAAAATATCATCAGGTATCCGCATAAAAATTTACTAAATTAAACTAGAAATTTTATGGAGCAAAATGATATTTAGTGTTTTGCGAATTACGGTAGCTTAGGTAGCAACAAGCAAATAAAATATTAACTCAGCTTAAATTTTATTAAGTTACCTATGTATTTCAGAAATGTTATTCTTTACTTATTTGTCTAACTTCACATTTTATTCAGCAATATACGTATTTTCACAGAAATTGGAGTCTTATAACTAACAAAATTGTTTTGAGAAAGTCATATGTATAATTATATCAAATAAAATGCAAATCATGCCTCAGAAATTTTCCATGCGAAACACTTAAAAACAATTTGTTTACGAAAAATGTTGGTGTCTGTCAGCATAATAGATTCGAGATGGACTTTGAATTTCACGACTTAATTCCTATGCTTGGATAATAATTCATTTATTTATTTCTATCTGCACCTACAATAATATTGCGTAATTTGTTTGAAAACACTTCAAAGTAGTGTCGTACAGGCTGATTTAGTACCATGGTGCAAAATAAGGGCAGTTTATGGAACCTTGATAATAAAATCATCAGAAGTTTCTTTGTTTGCTTAATTTTCATTTATAAGTTATCTAAGGGGGTTTTCTAAATATTACAGAGCGTGTTGAAAAAGTTCCGCACAAAATTAATGATTTTGATATTTAATGTTTTTTGGAAAAACCCCGAAACACGCCAATTTAATTTTTTAAGAAGACACTCTTTATAATGCAGGCGCTGAAGGTATTTGAGTTTGCAAAAAAATATGAGGAAAGAGATCTGTTGACTGATCCGTATAGGTACCCGAGACCCTAAGAAACCCAAAAATACATGTTGCCAGCAGCTGTGTTGCCTCTCAAATTCAAATTCAAATTCAATTCAGTGGGCTGCGACTTGGCGTTGGAGCAGTCTCAAAATCGATCATCGGCAGCAACTGGAGGCTTGATTAGGATTACGCAAAATAGGGACCCATTACAGAGGTGGTTACTTCTGTATCCCGTTAAAAATGCTATTCACTCTGCTATATTATCATACCTTAAAATGCAATCAGACGCTACAGGTGACACTGACTCGAATTTTCATAGCGAATGGAGTCACAGCAGAATTTCTAAAGACGAGCAGAATATTCAAAACATAATCGAGAGTACAAAAGATTGTAATCCTTTCAAGGTCAATGAGGAGTGCGGTTTATACAACATTTTCACAGAAGCTCTTGCAGAGCAATCCACTACTGCGAAATACTTGCTGAATCTTGAAGAGAATGGGGAATCATTAATTGCACAATACGAAAGTGAAAGATTTGAATTAGAAAATATGTGTGCGATGCTATAAAAAAAATTCCATTCTATAGCTTCAATTATACTCCAATAAAAAGTAAATCTAGTGTTGGTAATACAAAATTACAGGATGCTAAAGATGTAAAAGATGTACAACAATCATTCATGTTAGCATTTCAGCGATGTTTCGACCCGGTGGAACTAGCGTTATTTACAATGTTACATTATTGTAAATATCTTTTTGATGAGCATGGCTTCTATAGGAAATCTGTAAAGTCAGTACTCGCCAGCGAAATTGAAAATACTCATCACTGTTCAACTTGCTCAGTGGAACAAATTTTATTGTCAAATTCTTCCAAAAGTGTAATTGTTGATAGTATGGCAGTAGTACATCAAATTCCACTTAATAAATGTAATACATTTGGTACTTTTGCTGAGCTATACTTTAAAAAAATCATATTTTTTTTTCTCAGCCTGGTGTTAGAAGAGTTGATGTAGTTTTTGATAGGTATGATAATGTCTCTATTAAGTTTTTGGAGTCCAAATTACGAAGCAAAGGACAAAATGTACAGAAAGTCATAATTTCCAGTAACTCCACAAATATTCCGGCTGATCCTAAAAACTTCTTCGGGAGCAATGAAAATAAATTACAATTAATTAAATTTCTCTGTACCTACGTATCAACATATACACAAGTTAGAGAAGACAATGAGCTCTACGCTCTAATTCGATGACCCAACAAAGTGTTACAAATTACAAGGTCGTATTTTTTCGGAGGTTTTAGAATTAACATCAAACCACTTAGAAGCGGTCTCAAGGATGTTTTTTCATATATTTCATACAGCAAGAAATCAATGTGCCGAGATCTTAATTATCAGCGCCGATACAGACGTTTTAATTCTTGGTATTCATTTTTGGCCGAAGCTTGCAAATATTGGTTGTAAAGCTGTACGGTTCGATGGTTCGCATAAAAAAAAACACATGCTTGGTTGTGATTTGGCGGCACAATCCTTCGGTGAAAATATCTCTAATATTTTGCTAGCATTGCATGCTTTAACTGGCTGCGACACAAGTAGTCGATTCGGCAATAAGAAGAATTGCTTAAAAGCTGCATCACTCGATTTTATCCAGAACGAACTTTCGTCTTTTGGAAATGAATTTTTGGATCTTTAAAGAATTAAAGATCTCGAAAAAGTTTGCACCTACCTATTTAATAAATAAACACTGACAGCGGATGAGCTTAGATACAAACTAATTTCTCGAAATATTGGCTTTGGCCTGAATTTACTCAAAGTCATATGCACTTCTGATGCATTATACTTGCATTGCTTGAGGGCTTTAGCTCAGACATACATTTGGAAAAATTCGTCAGAACCGCTAATTGAGCCTATTGATATTATTCAATATGGGTATGAATTAAGAGAATCTTCCTTGTACCCTAAACAAATGACCAAAGCACCTTTGCCGAAATCTCTAATTAATCCTTGCAAATGTAAATCAGATTGTCACACTATGTCATGTAATTGCAAAAAATCCGGTATAAATTGTATTTCTTTGTGTAAATGTGTTGCGAATGATTGCAAAAATGTATTACTGTAACGAAATTTTTATGTAACATCATCCTTTTATGAAACAATACTTAGTTATAACGATATCAGCATTTTGGAGTACCTTTTTATAAACAATTTTCCATTATTTTTTGTTGTTGTTTAATTTGATAACTCTGTTTTACAATATATCATCCCTAAAATCTATATATTACTCCTAAAAATGAACACTTTAACGCCTTACAGCTACTGGTATACGATTTCTCACAGTAAAATGCAAAAAAAAATTTGCGGCATTTAATCAACTGGCAACATCGATAATATGGCCAGAATTCGTTCCTCAATTTTTGCATACTCACTACCCTTCAGAACCCGGTCTATTAAGTAATTTTTTTCTATTTGCTTCAGTTTCTGCGCCATGACGTTATCATTAGATTTTTAAATGTCAGCTCCATTTTCCCCATTTATTTAATAGACCTTTCAACCACTTAAATTGAGATATAAAAATTAGTAAGCCACGTAGGTAACAATTTTTTTGAGAAAAATACACAAAGTTGGAACAATTCAAAATTTATTTTTAATGAAAATAAGAATATTATGAATGAAGTACCCAACGGCAAAGGTTCAATTTGTTCACCGGCAATCAGTTGGCATTGACCAGCATGTGTGAAAATAACTCATCACATCCGTTTCCTTAGAAACGGTATATTGTTAACTTTGCACATTTGTGAAACAATGATAACTGTTTTATAATCAAAGTAGAAGTGGTACATTTTTAACTGATTATTAGGTTGTCAATATTTCAGTTTTAAAGTATCTAATTTAATTATTTAGCATTAAAGTTTTTACATTATTGTAAGCATTCGATAGTTTAAATTATCCGGGTATTAAAATACGTAATGTGTAAAAAATATTCATTCGTATAGAAGTTACAGCTTTTATTTGATTTGGTTTTGGTACCTATGCTCGTTATGTAACAACTAATAAACGAAAATAAAAAGGGGAGTAAAAATATAGATGAATAAAAGCTTCGGCTGAAATGATTTCTGAGAGAACAGTTGATCTTGTGCAGTTAGGATTTCACACGTGCTATTAAAATTATTCAGGACGGTTCCAGCAAAGAAAAACATATATCAGCATGTTGCCAAATTCTAAGGAATTTCATACACGTAGCAACAAAATTATTAGCTAATTTGATAAGCTAAATTTTATTTTATAGATATCGTCTTAAGCAAAACAATGAGAAAAAGCAACTGATAGCTAAGTAATAAAAAAGGCCACAAAAACAGAAATTTAGTATTATGACGTTAAATATCAAGTTAAATATGATTAAAGATTTTAAAATTAGGGATTTGTAAACTGTTACTTAATTTTATTATTAACCATATCTCTCGACTAAATACTAATAATAATGACAGATGAAATATTGGTTTTAAGCTTCTGGAAGGCTTTCTATGAAATCAACATTTAAAAACAAAAACTTGTTTACAGGAAAACTTTAATTTGCCAACGTAATGGTAAATTATGTCTGGTTAGATTAATAACGTGTTAATTGTTATT
>JABXWE010053228.1:0-10034 GCA_014611495.1 Limonius californicus | reverse complement strand
CGGGGGGACCCTGTTTTTATGAATCGAAAGAACTTACGTATATTTTTTCAAATATTTATTTGTTGAACTTACACAGTAAGTTTTTCTTTTTTTTTTTGTATATTTACAACTAGTCCAATGGACCAACAAGCAAATGGGCTGGCATACATGTCATGTGAGGAGTATCACCATGATGTAATATCCTATTACTGATTTAGTTGGATCACTGAGCTTTGCCCGTTGCGTTGCGTTTTGCTACATTTACTCTATTTAATAAGCCTGTCACTAACACACTGGGGTGGACACTAATCCGGGCCTCGTACCTGCTGCAAAAGTCTTGGTTCGCGTCTTTGATCCACGGGAGCTTTAGGTCGTTGAGTATTATACGGTTATTCCCATATCATTGGGTGTTTGCCATTGCACGAAGTGTTTTAATTCGAAAGCGTTGAAGAATCTCTATGGTTGACGATTTAGCACATCCCCAAAACTGGATCCCGTATGTCCCTGTCGGCACTATTATGGTCCTACATAGCAATACTTTGTTTGTTAAACTTAGTTGAGATTTCCTTCCGAGGCGCCAGTAGATCTTCTTTACGCAGATATATAATTCTTTCCTTTCGGTTTTTATATGTATCTTCGAAGTAAGTTTGCTATCAAGGTATATGCCAAGATATTTGATCTCTTCTTTTTAAGGTATGCGCTTTCCATTGAAGGTTACTGAACGTGGGTAAATTTTCCGAAGGGTTAATGTTATGGATGTTGATTTTTTTCACTGATTTTGATTCGCCAAGTTGTTGTCCATCTCCCGAAAATCTCTAGTGTATGCTGCAAATGTGTTGTTGCTTGGAGCGGGTCATCATAGGAAGATAGTATGGCCGTATCGTTCGCAAATATATCAATTTTAACATTATCAGGAACAGGTAGTCTGCCGTGAGTAGTTGGTATAATGTAGGGCCCAGGACGCTACCCTACGGTAATCTAGCTTCAATGGATTGGATAACGACTATTGTTTTATTTTGACTTGAAAATATCTGTTTTCTAGATATTACTTAAATAGCAGGTAGTAATGACCGGAAGGTTTTTCTTGATCTTATACGGTAGGTCAGGAATCCAAATTCGATCAGATGCCTGGTTTACGTCCAGAGACATGCTGAGCACACCTGCTTTACTTCAAAATCTTTTTCTATAGTATTGACTATCCTACACCCTTGTCCTAATCTTGAATACTTTGGGCGGAAACCAAACTGGGGTTGAGGGATTAAATGGTTTTCTTCCATAATAAGGCTGAGTCTTCTTAATAGAGTTCGTTGGAATAGCTTAGAAAGTAGCGGCAATAGTGATAACGGTTGATAAGAGTCTGGTGAGTGAACTGGTTTGCTTAGTTTTCGTATAAGGATGTCTTCTGCAAATTTCCATTGAATGGGAAAGAACTGAGTTGGTACGATAGCAAATATTTGAGTTATAGCTACTGAGGGTTTCTTTGGCAGCTGTAGAAGCAATACGGCTGGTGTTTTTCGAGTTTTGAGGCATGTTATTTCACTTTACACAGTAGGTAATATTACGACTTGACAAAATATACTCTCAGTGACATGGAAGTCGCAGCACCAAGAAGGGGTAGGAATTTTTTGACCAAATTTGGCAGAAACGTTTAACTACTAAAGGTAGCAATTAATTAAAATGTCATTCATATGGATCAAGTGATAATGGCTTATCTGGCAGTTCTTTCAGTTTTTTCTAACAACTTTATCAGGTGTCTGCTTTGCGAGATTTTCAGTTCTTTATTGTTTTCGCTTTTGATCGTTTGTTTTGAGGGTGTGATCATGCCTAGAGTGCGCCAAAGTGGAAATTACCGCCAACTAAGCGAATTTGACAGAGGTCGTATTGTTGGTTGCTCGAAGGTGGTTTTTCGTTCAGAGAAATTGCAAATCGCCTTAACCGGAACCAATCCACCATCATATGCTACTATCAGGCATGGACTAGGGAAAGTCAGGAACGTCGCAGAAGAGGAACCGGGGGGCGAAGAAGAACAAATGAGGTGCAGGACCGCCATCTTCGACTTCTGGCAACAACAGACCGATTCTCCAGTACCAGATCAATTGCCGATCAATGGTTAGCTAACGAAGGTCGTCCTGTAACCCGTCGAACGGTTTACCGCAGAATCAGAGCTTTCGGCTTGCAATCCTATCGGCTACACCTTGTGTTACCACTAATGGCTCAACACCAACAGCAACGTTTGGAGTGGTGTAGGTTGCGACTGCACTGGAACCTACAGTGGCATAGGGTGGTGTTCAGTGATGAATCCCGATTCTATTCGGAGATTCGTGATGGCCGTATCAGTGTCAGACGAACACGTGGGGAACGTCGCAATGTTGAATTTTCTGTTGCGAGGCAACAGGTTTGGTGCATGTGAACCAAACTGTGGGGATTATGGTATGGGGTGCTATAGCTTATAGGAGTAGGTCCCATTTATTATTCATCCGAGGCAATATGAATGTCCAGCGATATGTGGATGAGGTGGTAGAATGCCATATTATTCTATTTCTTCAACAGTTGGAAGATCCACTTTTCCAGCAGGATAATGCCCGTCCCCATACTGCAAGACGTTCTATGGACCGATATGCAGAGGACAATGTATATCTCTTGCCATGGCCACCCCGATCTCCCGATCTTTCGCCCGTCGAGCATGTTTGGGACATTATGGGGAGACGACTGAGGAACTTGCTGCATCCTCCGCAGACGCTGCAAGCTCTACAGCACGAATTACAAGTTGCTTGGGACACAATACCTCAAGAGGAAATCGGCCATCCCCTAGAATCGATACCACGAAGATTGGAGAGTGTGTAATCAATAGGGGTGAACCAACCCATTATTAATAGAAATTATGTTTATACTTTATTCTTTTTCTTTAAAATTTTAATCAATTGCTACTTTTTAGTAGTTAAACGTTTCTGCCAAATTTAGTCAAAAAATTCCTACTCCTTCTTGGTGTTACGACTTCCATGTCACTAAGTATACATAAAACACTACTGAATGTAAGGATAGTTTAAATATAAATACACGCCATATTTGTAATTCAAAATTGTACATATGAATTAGGCAAAAATTCAAAAATTATAAATAGATTTGCATATGAAATAGCTCTCTTAATGACAAAAATTTAGAAAACCGAGAGAACTACAACTCTGGTGTGTCTGGAAGATATATTCTGCATTTTGTAGTATTCCACTTATTGCAGTTTCGTCCTCACCCAAAATATTTTATGCCATACACGTTGCAAAAACAGTTTTTCTCACCGCCAATTTTACGCTTGCTTTCCTGCACCTGCCAATAATTTTTATAACGGCTCTTGTATTTACAAGTGCTTCTCGAAAGCTGCCAGAATGGCTGTTTCCTAAACTACTTTTTGCAGTAATTATCATTCCGCTCACAGGAGATAATAAATATGTAAGATAGAGATCTGTATATGTAATTACAACAATCAATGGACGTAGAAAAAGCAGTCCCGACCGATGCACGTGCTTTAATAATAACTCTTGATTTATTGGTTTTTGCTTTCAGACTGTGCGTGGATGTATGTTAGTCGTATTTCTCTTATGTTACCCATATGAACAATCGGCTATTAAACAAGCAACCTCGATGGAATGAATGATATCATATTTATCATGTCAGATGATACCTTGGTTGGTAATATAAGCAAACGGTTGCTAGATTAAAGCCCTATCAAAATAGTGAGACAACCGAACGAAGCACCCAAACCCGTGATTTATATTATATCCAACAGATAACACCATGCTGTTGCTGTGATGTTATACATACAAAAGTGATTCGTTTTTACGATCTCATAAATGACTCGAAGCTTTAGTTCTTGTTTGGAGTTTGGAAATAGTGCAAGGGATAAACTAGTTTTGCAATCTGCAAACTGTCAGAAGAATACGGAGAATGTTCGCAACAGGAAATTAAATTTTCAGCTGCACCGATGTGGACGTATTATAACAAAATACTTACACGAACCTTAATAATTTCCAATCGTAATGGCCTTACAAGCAATAATTTACTTATCCGACTCGTAAGTGTTAATCAAATTGCAATTTAAGTATTTTGGACTTGTTCCCATTTTAACGCCCAAAATTAAGGAATAGTTTTTCACGATTAACAAATAATCTCAAAATTGCTATAAAGCCATACAACAACATGTAAAATTTTAAATAAGGCATACCAAAATAATACCGATATATTATAAATCTGACAAACGTAGGCAATCCAATGTATAATAAAAGTATATAAATTAGTAATTATGGCAGGTAGGCTTCTCTGGAATTGGTGTTGTTTCAATTCGACATTAAACTGTAGGCCCCCGAGTTTACCTTAGCGCTGAGGAGAAGCAAGTGATAGAAAAGAAGCCAGTGCACTATAGTATGACAAACATGCTGGTAACAACAATGATTCTGTGCTATTACTTTTGAAATACAAGGCAAGCTTGATGTGATTTATGATAAACATAATCTTATGTAGGTACCTATAGGAAACGGTTTTTTACTGTAATAGCATAATTCTTCAGTACATTTCAGGAAAAGTAATGCCATCAGTATGTAAGAATGTAATGTGGTTTGCCTAAATACAACACAGCTGCATGACGATTCCAGATGTACAAAACAGCTATTACGTCGTTGCACTATTAAAATATCTGTTACGTTTCTGAGCTATATCAGATAGTATACAATAAATTTCTTCAGGATAATGAAGTTTAAAATCATATCTTCTTATACTAAAGTGTACTGGAGAGAAATATTTCTATACATTCAGATCTAGAGACCTAGCTGGCCATTTGACATATCGTGTTGTTTCAATCATCCTATTTAAAGCACTTTAGTTATTAATTCCAGTAGCCACAACAATTTGTCGAAATTACATAAAAAAATGTAAAGTAACTTGTAATAAACTATTTTAATAGCGGTTTTTGAGAGGGCGGTTGAATATATATTTTCAACATTGTCTAAATAGAATGATATTCGTGAAAATAATATGAAAGTATTCACCTCGGCTGACGAGATGGCACGAGGAGGCTGAAGTAGGGGGTTTTGGGTTTTTAGAAGCAAACGTGCAGCGTCTATTTTCTATTTGATAATATATATTCATATGTACTATAATTTAGTGCAGCATATTCTCAATGCAGCAGAAATGTTTATATTCAGAATCGAAATGCAAGGATTCAGGAAAGCTTTAATACTTTATATTAAAATAGAGTTAAATCCATTTTTTCAAGTGTGACAAAGCAAAAAAAATATATATATATATATATAATGCTATAGGAAGCTTTCCTGAATCCTTACATTTCGATTCTGAATATGAACATATATATATTGCTGTGTTAGAGGTAATTAAGTAAATACTACCAATAGTAATTTATGAAGTTGAGCAAAATATAAATTAAATCGATGGTTAAACCTGCACATTGGGCCCAACAAAAACAATATCAAACTCTCCTCCTCTAGATGAATATCCAAAATAAATAAATTCATAAATTGTTTAACCAACATGCAATCAAGTGAGATTGCATCAACCTTTTTGCAGATCTCAGGGTCGCTGTATATAATTGGACAAACTGTGTAAACTCGAGTAGCTAGTAACAAAGGAAGTACAGACACAAAGAAGAGTATAGGGAAAATCAAGAAAATTATCAAACAGAAATTATTTAGCAATGTTTATTTCAACATTATAAGTGCTTTCCCTTAAATGACACAACATGACATTCAAATTCAATATTCAAAATAAAAATATTAAAACACCAAGTATTATTTTATTTATTCTTTTAAATATTTGTTTTTGTACCTATTTATTTTTTAATTGCTGTAATATCGTCGGCTTTGGTAGAATCCCAACGTAGTCTTGAATTTTGAAATCTGCCAGCTTCGGCGCGAACAGTCACGCAGCACGTGATGAATTTCCACAAATGACCGCAGTAAACACGAACGAAAACTGCGAACTTGTAGTCAATGAGCTTTTTAAACAAATTTAGCGAAGTGGAGTTTCTTTGTTGTATCCAAATCTCGGCCACATGTAAGTAAATTAAGTCAATACTTCTTTCCAATCGGCATGCATCATTAATTGTTTATAAAACGTGTATGAGTAATATTAAGTTCATAACCTCCAACCCTACTTTTTATTTTCCCATCAAATTGGAATTTTTCGTAAACTCTCACAAATTCTCGACCGTAAGTAACATAAAAACACTTTTTGAATGTTATTAAACATTAACGCAATGTTTTATTATTAAAAGACTTAAATAAATACACAAAGTTTGCAATTGCAATGCGGAAACGCATGCTTTTCGCTCCAAGATTGTATGGCAACTCACTTGTTTTTCAAGACAAAATCCCACGATATTTAACACGTTCCCAAGCAACTGAATACGTACAAACACATTTTTTTGTATCCCCAAAGGAGTCCACCAATGAAAACAAAGCATTAAATCGACTGAATTAATTACAATTAAATATCTAAAAAATATAATAACATTCTTATTTCTAATGTTACAACAAACGCAAATTCACTACTGTGTTATTCACAAAATTACATACATTTCTATATCTCACGCGGCATATTTTTGATAATGTATTTGGAAATTGACAAATAATTTTACATTAAATTATAAATGCATTATTAAAAATAACTTCAATGATAATCAAATTTAACACAAAGCTGCCTCACATACATTAGGACATTACTACAAACATATTTTTCCCAGAAAAAAAGTATTAACTTCAGAAATTTACACTTAAGTACAAAGCTGTCAACATGATTACAGTTTTACTCATATTTGTTAAATTACAGCTCAAGAATGCACAAGTTTGAAAAATATCCTTTATGTCTTTCTGAAGATGAATATGAACCACAACAACCAGATGTCCTATATAGGATTCAAGTTACACTGTTGATATGTTTGAAAGTTTACGTAAAACTCATTTAACTCGAATAAAGTAGGATATTTGAAATACATGTTTCCATTGACACTTACTTTATTTAAAATTTGTTAGAATACAATAGCCAGCAACAAGCAGGCATCTCTGATTCATAATACCGTCAATAAACTGTAGATATCGCAGTACTTGGTGATATGTATTTTGGGTTGCCTATTTTTCAAATGATAGGCTTATACTCGCTTATAAGCATATTACATTGCTTATCTACAAAAATTAGTGGAAAATCATACTGCAGGAACACCATTTTCGTTTCTTGAAAGCTCTGGCCCTACTCTATTCTCTTAGGCGCATACTTTAAAGTTTTGACGCAACCTACTTTATTACCCCTTTAATTCCTGCACATACATCCGCTTAGAAAATGTTACGTAATAAATCTTGGGGGATGACAGGTATCACTTTTCGATTTAATTAACTTTGTCTTGTGAGCTGCCACTCGGGTGGTTCCATAAAGGAATTTAATAACTGCTTGTCTTATGTAGTTTTTAAAACTTTACTGGAAAGTATGTCAACAAAATAAACTTTTATTAAAACTTTTAGGCTACCGCTTGAACTTTTAATTGAGAATGTGTAAAGGGGGACAAGCTTTGGGTATTTCCCAATTTTAATGAAAAATTTGTAAGGAAAGTATGTTTAATATGTGCAAGTGCGTTCGACAAATAGGAAGCACTAAAAATTATGCCTTGAAACTTTTACTTACTGTGACAGAATGCTATGCTGTATACATAAATGATAAATCGCCAGCAAATATTCGTTCCATTCTTCTTTGCACTTAAGATTCAATACATCACATGTTCTGTTTTGAGTGATCACCTTGCACATAATAGTTAAGACATAAGTGGGTATAAAAAAGAGCGATTGCTAAACTAATACGAGATGAAAGAGATAAATTGCAGAGCTCCTAAAACATTCGGTTTCTATTTCAGTTTGTCTTTGGGAAAAGCGTTTGATGGGAAAGTATGCATACTTATATAAACAAATTATCTTCAGACTAGGAATAAATTCTTTATACTTGAAAGAATATTACATGCTACTTGTATTTACTGTTTATCTTATACTTTTTTCTTAATTCCCAGGTTCATATAATATTAAGCTAAAACCCTGTAGAGATCGATGGGCTC
The DNA here is from genome assembly GCA_014611495.1 of Limonius californicus. NCBI lineage: Eukaryota > Metazoa > Arthropoda > Insecta > Coleoptera > Elateridae > Limonius > Limonius californicus. Next base: position 1,957 of record JABXWE010053228.1, on the reverse strand, counting down.
TTAATATGGTTGCTGGGTGATCCCTAATAATATCGACAGCCTGCTGTATTCTTTGGCGTAGTTCTTCTACCGTGTGAACTTCAGTTGCATAAACAATCTGTTTCATGATAAAAACCTAATGGAGTCAGGTCCGGCGAATCCGGTGGCCATACTATGGGTCCTCCTACACCAATCTATCTTTCCGGAAAATGTGCGTTAAGCCAAGCTCTAACACGTAGATATTGATGGTGCCCCATCGTGTTGATACCACTGCACTTCTAGTATTTAATGGCACATCTTCCAATAATAAGGGTTAAGAGTTTTATAGAAAATATTTGTAATTCGTACCATTCAAATGGTGTGGCAGTTCAAATGGTCCAATCAGATGATCATTAAGAATACCAGCTAACACTAAATCTATGCGAGCATTTTCTTAAATGATGATTTTCTGCAGCTCATTCAAGACAATTATGATAATTATTGATACCATCAAGTGTGAAAGAAGCTTCATTGGTCCAAAAAATATGCGGTAGATTTTGATTATTTTGTACCCAATTACAAAATCTTAAACGAGCTTCAAAATCATTACCTAGAGTTTGAACTCTTTGATGATGATGTGGATATAAGCGAGAACTATTTATTATTCTTCAAACCTGGTTATATATTCCAGTGAGTAATGCAATACTTCGCACACTTAAAGGCGGATCTTCTTGTAATAAATCAAGAACTTGTTCATCATCGTTTATAAGTTTACGGACAACTCCTTGGCCGACTGCATATCTTGCATTGAAAGTGCCATGTTCCCTCAGCTGACGATGTGAACTAGAGAATACCGCACGCGTAGGCAGTCTTGTATTGGGATATCTTCTACGATATCCTTGTTGTGCTGCTAAATCATTTCCATCACACAGACCGTAAACATAATGAATATCTACATATTCTTCATTAGAAAATAATATTGGAATTGTGAACCACTTTTGAATTACGATGGGAATAAGCATACAAAGAAGAAGCCAATAACGCAATCATGGCAACTAGATCAGTATTTCAGAAATCCATTGAACTGAAATTATAGCCACATAAATTATGAAATAAGTAATAAGTCGCTAACGGTTACGTTTAGGTTCCCCATGTTCCTACGTTAGCGCTGAGGAGAATCACGTATCAAAGATGAGGCCGGGTGTTCAGCAGTGGAACGAAGAGGCTGTTAATGATGATCATGATAATTTTTGAGAAATTGCGAGGGGAACATATTCCCAAACAAGTAAAACTAGCACTAGGAATTAAATATTCATATCTTAGAAACCACATTAGCAAATTGTTGTGATTTAATTTATTGTTTTTGGTTTTTTTCGAGATCATTGTCAAGTAGGGCAGAAACAGAAATAAATCAGATCCGATTTTTACAAACACCCTGTAAATTTTCGCGTAAAGTAGCATTTATGCTTTGAAGCAGACTTCACTGGCGTATATATAATAGATAAGTCAGCTTAAAGCCTGACTTTAACTATCTGAACCCGCGGGCTACGCTCTATGTTCTGTATGGCAACTTCTTTTAAAACACAATAAAGAATATATTAGTACAAAATACCTTATGTGTGTCTAGTATTTTCTGTAATGTACCAAGGTATTAAACAAAAAATAATTACGTTTTTTTATAAATCTAGACTTAATATATTTTGAGCACAAAATCAATTAAAACTAAATTTTGAACATTTGCTAATATAACAAGGAACAGAATGTTTCATTATCGAGTTAACTACGAACGCAGATTGATGTTTTCGTCATGGAGAGGTCAAGCCGTGATTTGGTCAAATATTCAATTTGCATTTAGCTTCTGTTATTAGACCTTTTTACTAAAATGTGACAAATAATCTTAAATTGTTCATAACAATTGGGAATATACCAATTAGCATTTGAATTTTTATGAACGAAGGTTTCAAGTACTGAGTGTTTAACTTCCATTGAGAACGTTTTT
>JABXWE010053227.1:0-11698 GCA_014611495.1 Limonius californicus | reverse complement strand
TGCTAAGGAAACCATCCAAAAAACTGATGGATGACATACTGCGATTAAGCAGACTCCAAATCAGGCTAGTGGCGGCGCTGATAAAGGTCTGCCACCTTCGAAAACACATGCATACAATGTGCATCCAGAGGGAGGAACCTATTTGCAGACTCTATAATGAGGAGCACGAAACAGCCTTTCATACCAATTTCGACTGTGAAGCTCTTGCCAGATATACCCGCCGGAGAGGAGCAAACTATAGAAACTCCAACAAGAGAAAACCTAATGAGAGGACTACTAAATCTGATAACAACTGCAAAACTCTTCACTGAATAGGCCTACATGATGAACGACTCAATAAGTTTTAAGGTTGCGGTGTTGTGGAATTGTAACCATATCTCGTCATTCACGCATAAAAAAAATGTGGTGCATGTAGCCATATGTATTATGTATCGTTGTTGGATTACTATTGTAACAGAATAATGCGAAATCTCACCTACTGTACTAACCAGAAACTTTGTGGGGAACATAGAATTTTAGTCATAGACTAAACTTTTCTTACTCCATCTATGCTTATTTATAGTTTCAATATATAATTTGTAGCATAGAAAATCACAAAAAATTCTTATAATAGACAGACCTTTACTGAATTGCCAATCGAAAATAATATTTCAGAACCCCAAAGGATTGTGGTTAAGTAATTTTTAGTTGATAGGATGGGGCAACTACCGATGAACCACGAGGTTTCCGATCCACTAACTATTTCTGCAAATCTGGTGTAATGTAGAAAATCCATATCTAATCCACAGTAGCCAATTTATAAAGGATATAAGAACGTGTTGAAAACGCGGTTAAAAGTTGCACCGAAATGTCCATTCGTTATTGCTTTTCAGCAGTCAATATACGGCGAACCCAATCTGTTCTCTGGTTGACTTGACAAGGGACAATTTTGTTTGTAATTCCCATAAGACTGATTCGGCAGATAACTCAAGTATTGTTTGACACATGATTTGCGCAAAACTTTAAATCATTCACATAGCTCATAATGGGCTGCGAATATATAAATACACCCCTGTATGCGTGTGTCCTTTTAAATAGAATATAATATAAAGTTTATATATGTATATATATTGTAAACTGCAAATTTTGGGGCAGCATTACTGTTCACGAAATCACTTTAGTTAATGAAATGACATACCGATCCAAAAATGTTGGTTATATTATTCTGTTGGAGTTTCTTCTTATTTTATATGAAATCATAATTCACCTTTAGTTTCTTCGATGTGCAAGCTAATTTTTCAGCGATTAATCTTGTATGTGTTCTTCCACTGTGGGTTCATAATGTTGGAAACATGGATCTATTATATGAAAATTGTCAATTCATTTTTGAAGATTAATTTATAATAATAAGGTTTGTAACATTATATCTCTACGTACCATGGTTTTTAGAATCTAGAGTCCTCAATGTCTGATTTTACGTAAAAATTATGTCTGGAGGATCTCTGCTTGGAATATAACGCTAATGGGTTTACATTGGAATCTGAATTATAAATAGAAAAGCACAAAGTGCTACATAAATAATTGAAAAAGTATATAAATTACCAATATCTTAATATTGTATTATGAATGGAATTTACACATGCTATACTGTAAATATTAAAGAAAATGTATAGGGGCATAATAGAAAATGGCGAATGGGAAACTGTTCGCCTTATACGGTAAATCAGCTATAACAGCGATAATTAAGTTCCACAGAATTCGTTAGATACGACATAATAGGGTACTTTCACAATTTTCAAATTTGTTCTAACGGGTTTAAAACTGTGTATTTTGCTATTATTTAAAATATTTTTGCTATATAATTGTTATTACTATCGTTATCAGCGAAATAAGTTTAAATAATTATTCAGGCCTTTGAAACGCATATGAGCATGCGCGACAGGCGTGACGTTACTTAGTAGCTACGCAAAAGTCGCGCGGTTTGTATACGGATTCTCCCTTGCTTTGCATTGGTGGTTCTGTGAGTTCATCTTCGTTAGTTCGTTTCGTTTTCCATGACTACGGCTTTTGCTTTTGCTGCTTGTTCAGGTTTATTAGAAAAAAACAGTCTTTTTCAAGACTACTTTTCCCTATTTAGTAAATAATCCGTTTTCAATTTCGTGTATGTTTCGCTACTTGTTTTCGAAACTGTAAAAATTGAATAGGAGTATGTGTATAAGTACTCTATGCAGTACATAGCTCCAAGTTGTGAAAACACGACGAAAAAAACTCCGAACAAACTATTTTTCCGTGTCCCGATTGAAGAAAAAGAAGGAAGTTATGGATAAATGCGGTGTGCTGAAATTATTCAGTTTTCGAAATCCTCAAGTCTCTTTCTGTGTGAAGATCATTTTAATGTAGGTACCTATGCTTATTGACTTATATACTGTATACAGTATTTTGTGTACTTAGACATTTATATATTTCACATATCTCAGGTAGAAGAAGAAATGGAATATTACATCAAATAGAAGCTGATGGGTAGCCAGAAAAAACTAAAATCACATGTAGCACCTCATATTTTTGCTTGCCAACGTGATCGAAAACGAGCCGCACCAAGAAGTCCCAGACAAGCTTCAATTAAACGTTCACATAAACAATATATACAGGATATTTTAAGTGCAGATTCTAGCAGCGGTAACAACGGGCACGGCGTTGAGTTGAATGAATCTAATTCTAATAATGCGCAATATGTCCAGTTATTGAATTCCAGTGAACCAAGCACAAGCACCTCATCTCCAAAAAGATTTACATCATGTTATACACAAACTGAAGAAGGGAAAAATTTGAAAATGTATGACAGCGATACTTTTACAGATTTTTGTTTAGAATCCAATTGTTTGTCTGCTGAAACAGACGGAGAGGAGTCAACGGAATTACTACAACGATTAAAGAAACAGGCATTGGAAACAACGATGCAATTAATTCTATTAAAATGTCGTTTCTACTTAGGCCTTGGCAAAGATGCCTATTTTATCATTAATTTATTGCAAAAATACGCACCTATTGCGAATATTTTTATAACAAAAAAAAAATCAGAACGAATGGTACATTTGGAAGCCTCACTGATGATTTTAACAAAGTAATCCAATTCATCAAAGCCTTACTAGGTCAGAATACAAAAAGGTAAATACATTAAAGCATTTAATATCGTGCACTCCAAATGGTATTATAAATTTCATATTCACTGGCCTCGGGGGAAGAGCATCTGATACCACACTAGTTGAAGAAAGTTGTTTTCTTGAAAAACTTCCACCTGAAGTTGCTGTTAGGGCAGACCGAGGATTTAAACATATTGAGTATTTATTAATAGAAAGAAAATGTTCATTGACACGACCTAAACGATTAAAGAGGACCTACTAAATAAACAGATATAAAATGGTACCTATCAATATAACTAATGAAATAATTACATTCAAAATGTACCTTTCTCCCAATTTCTTCCACTGTCTATAGTCTTGAAAAAGCCCGTTTTTATTAACCTAACAAGCAAAAAGACACATAAAACCAAGAAAACGCAGAAGTATAAGCAGCACCAAACAGAGGAAAGCAGCTGATCTAGTAAGTGATGTCACGCCGGCCGCGCATGCTCAGATGCGTTTTTAAAGTGATTTTGAATTTCTAATTATTCTCAAGTTTCAATTTATTTATACTCCCTATATATATACATATTTCTTAGGAAACAAAATTACTACGGGTTATATTTATAATAATTATTTCATATTATGCCAGTTTACCAGGATTTTTTTGATGTGCAAGTACCCTATTTTAGACTCCCCGAACATGCCACAGAAACAATACTGGAACGCGAAATAAGAGCCAGAAAAATAGCAGTAGGACCAAAGAGCAAATGAATAGACAATGTTCAAAAAACCTGCAAGAACTACACATGAGAAACTAGAGAGAAAAGACAATAAAAAGGAAAAAATGAAGAGATATTGTCCACCAAGCCCCGGGTCTGTAAGGCCGGTTATGTTCCATTCATGATTGTAAGCAGGATGTCCAACAAAAATATCCAGAACTGGTGGTCGTCTATAACTCGTTTTAACATATGTTAGTGTATTCGACAAGCTGATATTTCGTATGCAACTTGTCAGCTCATAGTGAAAAAGGGTTTGCACATGTTCCTTTATCACTTAACGCCTTGCACCAGCTTCTACTATCGATTATGAAAAACGAATGGAATTTTGTCGTTGGTTTCTGCGCAGCATGAATTACGTTATGTTCGACCTTGAAATGAGCCATGGTTTCGCGTAAAGGGTTGTGTAAAGTCGCAGAATGTACCAATGTGATCTACAAAAAACACATAGTTTTACCGTGAGGAAGTACTTCACCCATATGAAATAGATGTGTAGACCGGTTTGAGCCGAAGATGATTAGGTATCAACATATTTCAGCGAAATATTGACTGCACAGAAATATCGCAAGAAAATTTTGTGATATATGATGCAAGTTGCAAAACTTTTTCGTTTGGCCATACCTACCTAAAAAATTTAATTTTAAAACTGTAATTGTAATGTGCATCGAAATACCCAAAACGCCAAACCTTTTGCGAAATGCGATTGATGTACTGAAGCAAAGAACACGCACAAACAATCAAGAGGGTTATGGACATTTTATTCAATGTATTTAAAAATTAATTTTCTTTTTGCGTTTATGCAGTTTCTTGTTAGTTTGAATACTGACATTTTATAATGTAATCTGATTTACTTGCTCACGAATAGAGCAAAGTTCGCCTCACGAAACACACCACATGACTGTGGAATTATGAAACACGATTACACGTTCAGGTGTTACGGGCTAAACGAGCTTTTCCGCCGACCACTAACAATATAGGTGGAAAAAGGCCTACAGCTTAGCTCAGAGGAGTAGGGGAGGTTCACGAAATTCGCTAAAGGTAACAAATCGTCCTAGTTGTGTACAGGGTATGTCGAAATTAACGGGCGTCACCTTCCAAATCACAGCTGATTGCAGGTTCTCATGGAAGGCCGGGAAGCCAGCAGCTTACGGGAATCGGACTCACCTTTATTGTGCCTTCATCCTGTTTATAAATCTTACAAAGTTCATGCATATACAAATACAAAATATACAACAATAAAAGATGTAATAAATATCAAAACACATATAATTAAACGATTGAAAATAAATGACGATACAAAAAAAATGACAGAAAATGGTGATATTATAGTTCAACACTACAAATGGTTAACTTGAACGTTCAAAAGGAGGAACTCGCCGCCCCTGGCGTACGGCATTTAAAATCTTTAAATAAATCTACGTGGCCAGTGGCGTCTGAGTTTACAAGAATAATACAATATGTAATTACTTTTTACAATTAACAGTAAAAAAAAGGGGTTCAATCCCTTGAATTTTCAAAGTGAAACGCGTAAATGTTTTTTTTTGACAACACAAGAAACTAGTTCTTTTACCTTGACATTCGGGAATGGAGTAGAGAGAGGCAGGCGCAATTTTGGGGTGTTCTTGTGTGCTTAAAAAGCAGGCAAAATCCACGGGCACGCCCCTGAAGACTGGATCGAATGGAGTCAAAGTCAAGGGCCAAAACTTCAATGCGTTCGTCGCAACAGCGGCACTACCAGAAGGTTAGGAAATGGGCCCGATATTAATCCGCCAAAGGCGATCGGCAATTTCACAATAAATTTCCTTTCTAGCGATAAAATTCCAGCGTGTTTCTTTAACACACGACACTTGTCGATGGTTCTACGCACACCACGGTGAAAAGAGTGATACGAAAATCATGCGATGGACACCCATCGAAAACCCAAGCCGCCCCTGCCGTACTTGATTACGGCGCTTATCATCGCCGACGAAGTCGAGAGAAGATGGTAAGTCCGACTTCGGAGAAAATGTTAAAACCGGCTGCCGAGGAAACGCAACGCGAACCTGCATTGCCCAAAAAGATTACAGCACATTGCGAAATATGATGAAATAATAAAATTCTGGAAGGAAATAGCACGTGCGACTTCCGAGAATTGTTTTTGATCGGCAAATCTAGCCAACAAGAGGAACTTTTAAAGGCTTCGCCAAATTGCCCTCCTATAACTCAATCTTAAAAAAATAATATAGCGATCGACTTAAAAATGGCAATTAAAATAGAAGTTTGATTCCTATGAAGCGGCAATTAAAATACGATTTTAATTCAGATGGAGTGGCAAAACCAAATGAACATAACACAGGGCCTGCTCTAATTGATTTTTTTTCCATCTTTTTTATACATATATACTTACTATATAACAAGTCAAGTAATCGTAAACTAATATGCAGAGTGTTTTATTTAAAAATTTCGAGAAAGAAATACAATTTACGAATAGTCATTGACTTGTACCCATAATGTACATAACACCATTATTAAAGGTTTGTAGGTCGCTGGGACACGCTGTAATATAGTCAGCATCATATCTCATGCTTATTTGAGGCCACGACGGGGAGTTGTTAACAAATACTACTATAAAGAAATAGAATTGCTCGTTTAAAACTTAAATCAACTATAAGATTTGTGTGAGCTGTACTAAAATCAAAAAGAAGTAAAATAATCGAAGAGTCGGTTCCCAAGATTAAAATGTTTGAGTTCCAACCGGTAGCTACGCGTTAATTGCTTTGAAAAACTTACACGCGTTAATAGCAATTGTCAAGGGCCATATTGTACTGCAAATTTTGTACGATTTGTTTTCATTCGTGACCATACTGCCGATTGGAAAAATGAAAAGTAATAAATCCGAGGCGTTCAACAAAAAAGTAATTAATTTTCATCAATGGATTATAAGTACTCTGGTTAGTGATGAATGGATGTCCAAAATAAGCATTCTATATGAAAACCTTCCTCCGTGACCTATAAAACGTTAATTTGCTTCACTCAAAAATATTGTCCTGATGTTATTTATTACTATTATCAGGATGTTTTTATTTCAATGAAATCTTAACTAAAATAATATTTAGCTATTCTTCAAATAAACTGATAATAAATAAGTAGATTGAGCTAATGATAGTTTCTTAATTTAATACCCTCAGGTTCATACAAAATTCTAATCAATCTTTTTGTTTTCTTGTACTTCTACACTAGAACTTTTACCACTTCCTCACCTCATGTTATCCTTTCAGATTTCCTTTTGTGTAGAACATAAAGCTCATGCAACTACAACTACACCAGTTGCAGGAATATCTTTGAATAATTAAGTATACATAGCGTACAAAGCACTCTCATAGTCTGTACTACAGCAAGGTGTGAATAATAAATTCTATATTTCCTGAGCGTGAAAAGCTTTCGCTAATCCGTCTTGTACGACATGTTCCATTTTGGCGTTTCCATTTGCATAAAGCTGCTGCCAAAACACTTCGACTGAAATTAAATCAACTTGTATTATCAATAACCACATTAAATTTTCAGGTAAAATAATATACAGCTTTTCTCCCTAATTAGATTCTAAATTTACTACCAATTAATTATTCATTAATGCTACTACACCATGGTCCGTTTTCCCATGAACGACTAATAAAGACAAACTATTTTTGTGTAATAATTAACTGCTTTATTACATTAATTAGAAAAGAATGATTTATGATGTATAACAAGGATGATTTATGTGTCATGGAGGTATATTCAGAAAATTAGATTGATAACAATCAATTTTACCCTTGAGCTAAAATATTTTTCGTGTATACTAATTTTATAGCTGTCTTACATGTTGAAAATAATAATCATACACACCAACGGAAATAGGTGAAGGTTGAACCCTAGTGATGAAAATTTTACAGTTGCTTTGTTGTCGCTTCAAGACATTTTCAATATACAATAAAACTTTCCCTTTATTAAAATTTCCACCATATAAAGCACTTGCTAATTGGCCTGAAGTTTCCCTTCGCCGGATACGCTATACTAGTATCTCATTAAGAATGAACGTAACATCCTGCTAGCGGCTTCTACAATTTTCATAGATATGAATAAGTAAAGTGAGAGATAGTGAGCCTACAAACCGTGAGCCTCGTAACAGTTTTCCTCAAATTAAGTTAGTAGGTATGTTATTAAATCTATTTTTAGTTGCTACCTGAATTTGACCTTAATGAATCTTTTCATTATTGGGATAGAAGGTGATGTTTGCGGTACCTTCCTTTAATATAATTTAGTGCATCATTTTTTCAATAAACCGTAATCAGATATTTATGTAATAGATAGTCTGACACGTACACCATCAGGCATATAAGTTATAATTAAGAAAGAAGAAAACTAATTGTTAAAGTAACACAGGTATTTCTTTCTTAGACCATTAATGACCTACATTTATCGAATACCATAGTTGTTTACGAAAGAGAATAGGAATTACCATGTACAATCATAAACACATTAAACACCATTCGATGCATTCAAAGTTTAGGTAAATTTAGCTCATGTTCGGAAATACCAAATCGGAAACAAATGAGCGCAATAAATTTGAATAGGCAAAACTTTGTTACGAGTACCTATTTTATGGAGATTTATAGCAGAATGGTCGAACTATCTGTTATTTTATCATTCAGTATTTCGGGGATCTTTAACAAGTTTTTACATTTTTTAAGTATCGTAGAGAATATGTAATTGCTAATACTATTCCAAGCTGAATTTTTTCTATTATTACAGGCAATTTAAAACCTTCAACCAGGTTCTGTCTTTACGTTCCCTAAATCTGAAAAACTTAAAATAGAACTACACCAGACTGTCCCTTTTTGAAAATGATCCCTTTTTACTTCATAGGAACGTTCTTAACTCTCTATCAATATATTTATTTACTCTACATTTACAGGACGTAAATTACCACTTGTCGACTATTGCTAAATCCTTTATTTTTATAGTGGGGAAGATTGTTTGTTTTGATAGAGCGAGATCTAAGACGCGGGTTTCCAAGCATCTCTATGCACTGAAACTCTTGGCTTATTGTACACTCTAACTATGAATGTTGTGTATCTGGCGAAGTTCTAACCCCAGTAGTTATGTTTAACGTGTCACACATCGCAGTGGCACGAGACCTACGGATTTAATTCTTGTCAGACAGGAGGTCTACTTTCAGATTTTTTCCCCGTCAGAAAAATCTCGCCGACCTCGACCGGATTCGAATCCGTGTCCCTGGTATCTAAAAGCAAGGGCGCTAACCCTTAGACCACCGAGGCCGGCAGATTGGGGTAGCACTTTATGGGAAAATGTTCAGGATATGTTTATTGTCATTGAAAATCTCTAATTAATTCATTTTATAAAGGTACATCTGTCTTAACCGGAACTAGTACCAATTTATGAATATTGGTTAGAAAATTTTTATATAAAAATAGTTCGTTTGGAGTTTCCTTCACTTCGGTAATATGCAAAAAAATGCGGTAGGTGTTAAACGCCTCTATCCGGTCGCAAAATGTCTATTCAAATTCCTTGAAGGTTGTTTCCAAAAATATTATAAAATTTTGGAAGCTGGGAATTTCTACAGTTGATGTCTTCACAATTCACATTTATTCCATTCTCTACTTCTAATTGCTACAGGTTACTAAATAAACCACAGTTTAGTTCAGCTGATTAAATAGTTTTTGGTAAACGATTACTAAAGTCGAAATTTTCAAAAAAATCGAAGCTAATTAAGTTTTGAAGCTAGAACGTTGCACAAAAAGTAATTGATTTGAATTCAGATGTCTTGTGAAGTTCCTCATTGCCACTTTGACAAAATATCTAATAATATTAATGAAAACGAACTCATACTCCATGAATAGAACATTTAGAGGGCGCGGAGTTCCCCATATAAGTTAACTAGACATTTTTTTTCGATAAAAGTTAACAAATAAAGATGCAACTAGAGTTGTATAAGAGTAATACATGAAGATTTATATATTTTTTGAGGGAAGTCACACTGGCAGAAACAATATTTAGTAGTTATAATTAACAAGACCTTCCTGTGTTGCTTGTGGTTTCATAGACGTTGCAATCTTGTTCATATATACCGGGTGCCCGGATTTCGTAGGGACAACATGGGTATCTTTCTTATTATTAAAGATAGAGATTTGGTTAAATAGACAATGTTGTGCAAGATTGAATGCTGATTCAAATTTCGTTGACAAAAATGTTAAATTCCGAATCGTTTAGAAATTATAGAAACAATATGGCGTCCATTTAAGATAAGAAAGTGTATATTGGTATCTCGGAAACCACCATCTTGAATTTGATTTTAACATGATTTTTAGCTTTGCCTCATTAAAGTAAATAACTTTCATATAAAACTTTTTCCATATCTTCCATAATAAGGGCAATATTCGACTTTTAAAAAATTCACGATTTTCAGTTTTTTTGAAATAATTTCTAAACGATTCGGAATTTAACATTTTTGTCAACGAAATTTGAATCAGCATTCAATCCTGCACAACATTGTCTACTTAACCAAATCTCTATCTTTAATAATAAGGAAGATACCCATGTTGTCCCTACGAAATCCGGGCACCCGATATATACAGGGTGTCTCATAAAGAATGGGCCAGCGTTTAATCATAGATTCTTTAGGTTAAAATAAATCGATTAAACTTAATATACCTAGGTAGAAAGTCCTTCCTTAAAAAGTTAAAGGGCCTCAAAGTTCAATTTTTTATTGTTTCGTTTTATTGTAATTTCCACAAATCTAAAGATATTTCTTTCAAATTTGGTACACGTACATATCATTACATAGTACAGTGACAGAACTATTTTTGTAAACCAGACTTGACTGTAAGAGGCACTTAACCTACCACTGAAATATTATATTAGCTCTAACTTTGTTATTAGCAGAACATTTTGCAATTTTAAATTATTTTCTGCAAGAGAATTAAAAAATACAAAAATAAGGTACTCTTAGTTCATACGCGTAAAGGCAACCGTTTGCCTTAAAATGCTTGTTCAAGTTTTGGGTTGTCGTTACGACGTGCAATTATCAGGTAGCCATGATCATAAAAACAATGGGTAGTGCTTGCTACTACAGTAAAAAAAAACAATAATAAGTCAATTAAATACTTAGGTGTCATAGAAATTTTAATTTTAATTTTTGTTTTGTGTTTACGAAAATGCTGGAACATAACGAATTCTCCAATGCTGAAATGAGAGATATGGTTTGCGTTTACACCCAAAAAATAAAATTTCTATCTCACTAAAGTATTTAATTGACTTAGCATTGTTTTTTTTCTGTAGTAACAAGCACTACCCATTGTTTTTAAGATCATGGCTACCTGATAATTGCACGTCGTAACGGCAACCCAAAACTTGAACAAGCATTTTAAGGCAAACGGTTGTCTTTACGCGTATGAACTAAGAGTACCATATTTTTGTAGTCTTTAAGTCTCTTTCAGAAAATAACCTCAAATTGTAAAATGTTCTGCTAATAACCTAGTTAGAGCTAAGATAAGATTTAAGTGGTAGGCTAAGTGCCTCTTAGAGTCAAGTCTGGTTTACAAAAATGGTTCTGTCACTGTACTACGTAATCATATGTATGTGTACCAAATTTGAAAGAAATATCTTGAGATTTGTGGAAATTACAATAAAAAGAAAAAATAAAAAGTTGAACTTTAAGGCTCTATAACTTCTTAAGGAAGGACTTTCTGCCTAAGATATATTAGGTTTAATCGGTTTATTTTAATCTAAAGAATCTATGACTAAACGCTGCCCCATTCTTTATGAGACACCCTGTATATATAC
>JABXWE010053225.1:0-10069 GCA_014611495.1 Limonius californicus | reverse complement strand
TGATTATGTAAAGATTAATATTGAGTTGACGCTCTAGTTGCTCTTCTGGAAGTACTGTTAAAAATGATAAATTTCGTAAATACTACATTTGACAACAGTGCAAGGCCATGGTATTGTGATGAAAAGTAGAAAATTTGTTTTTCGACATTTGTCAAAATCTAATCATGTAATGTCGGCCTATTAATTAAATTCTCCATAAATGCAAAGACATCGTCAACGTTGCCAAGTATAATATTCTTTAAGTGTCTCGTGTGAGGAAACTAAGCACTATAGGCAGTTCGTGTTAGTGTTTTTGAGGACTGTATTTCTTACAGAAGAGTGCTACCTGAAGCTTTTAAGGTATTTAAAGGACACCCTGTATAGATAATTTCACACATTACGACTAAAATGGACGGAGTCTCCATTATCTGCAAGTAATCGTGTTGTCTTATATTCAATGACACATCTTCCAGTAGATCTGTCAGGTAATTTTATAAAATAATTCTAAATATCTTTCTCTCGTTAGATCATCTAGTACAATTGGGTCCCAGTAATTGATTATTAGTACTACCACACCAGAAGTTAATGCTGATTCAATGCCAGAAGTCCGTTGTGACAGTTATTTAGTCCATCACGAGTAAATTGCGTTTCATCGGTGACCAAAACGTATCTGTAAAGTCTACGATTTTCGTTTATCCATTTGCAATCTCAAAGCATTATCACCATGTTGAAGATTCTGAACGCGCTAAATATGTAAATGTTTTAAATCATTTCTATGAGTAGTATCCCCGTCGTTTGATCCATTTGAGGCGGGCTGCAATTCGACTTGAACTTACACCTGCGCTACACTGTACCGTGTTAAGAATTTCTTCTTCTATCCCCACATTAGAACCAACTTGCCCCTCAGATACCAATGTTGCACTAGGAAACATTTCAGTCTCACTTGCATCTACGAAGACTGCCTATAATACCTAACTCTGCACAACACCCTTCTGTTGGGATAGCTACGTTAATCCTCAGTAAGTACACGATTAGTGCTATCGAAAAGCATATCAGCATATTATCGATGAGTAAATGTGGCAGACATTGGGGAATTATGTAATATTTTACTAAGAGACTTCAACTCACAAACGTCAACACAAATCGGACGATTGCCAAACGAATAGGAACTGTTTAGTATGGCGTACTTAAAATGAAGTTACAATTAATAGCAACTTAAGTTAAACAAAGCTGAGTTGCGTAAGCTGTTAGATTAACCGTGGGGGGCCCAAAAAATTGGCCGTCAAAGTTACCTGACCTCAATCTCTTTGATTGTGGTCTTTGGGAATGGTTAAAATCAACAACCAAAGTGGACATAAGAGAAGCACTTTGTTAACTATCTCTGTAACTGGTGGGAATCGGAACTATATTTACAGAGCTTTGTTTGCATATTTTAATTTCCGGAATTTCCCAAATATGGGAATGAGATTTCTTCCCCACTCACCCTGTATGTTTTTTGATTGATACAAGTATACTTTGAAAAATATTCGCAGGAAACATTTTTTTAAATGTTCGATAATCGGAACGAAACGCTTCTCAAATGGATTTTTTAATGACATTTAATTAAAAACTAAACAGAAATGAAACTTTGTAAATTGTTTTTAAGTATGTATAAATTAATTGTGATAAGAAATTTAGTGTTTACTGCCCCTTGTGAGTAGATACAGTTAATTAAATCGTGACTGATATTTAAAAAAAGGTATCATTTGGGGTATCGATAGTATCTTACCGATGTTCGGAGAGCGTATTTGCGATGACTTTGCGAACATTATATATATTTACATTATACCCAGTACATAACTAGCATACTTTTTTTATGAAACAAACTATATAATATTTTGTTAATTGTTTGCTGCCTTACTTCGTTGAAATTCATACTTTATATATTAATAATAATAATAGGCAATTTCAACAAGTATTTATTTTAGTTTTATAATATTTGATTTCGTAAATAATACGAGGTTATGTGTGCTTCGGCGAGTAATTTTTTGATTAGCTTAAACCGTTTGTCCTCAAGCAACTTTACTGACATAGTTCGGCGTTTTTAATAAGTTAGCTAATTTACTACTTTCAAATATTATATCTTTTTGGGAGCAAACATTTTAACATATGTCAAAAAGAAAAAAATGGTGGTCTAACATTTTCTATCCATTGTTGTAACAATCATAAGACGGCGAAGAAACTTTACATTTTCTGTTAATATTGTTTATCTACATGATTTTTGACAAATGGGATACAATGTTAGCTGGACTTAAAAAAGTAAGTAAAAGTATACAAGAAAAAAACCATTACAATTCAGTTTGCGGCCTCATGTTGTAACGATATATGACTGACGTATTTTGTATTTTTCACAAATTTCTCAATAATTGCTTTGTAAATTGATGGAGTTCAATCAGGTCTATAAAATCAGAGTATTAGTCATATAAATATGTTGAACTAATAAGGGAATCACAAAGACACAATTATTATTTTTATTAATTATTATTATTAAAAAAATATTTTTCAGGGACTTACTTTGAATTTTGGAAATTTATAGAGTTGAAATAGTTCTATAAAATCTGAATGATAAGTAAACTAATACGTTTTTTAATAAAAAAAATGTGAATATTGCAGGACTTAGACAAGATTGCAGCTGTAATGTGAATTCGAATTTTCTCAAATAAAACAAAAAAAGTACATTAAAACACTCATGAGGGAATTAATTGTGTGTGTAATATTCGTTAAGAGCTAGTTTTTAAGATTGTAATTTGTAATGTTATTTTGCTCGTTGTAGTAACGTTATAGTATAACATTTTTTATTTTACATGTTTTTGCACTTGCTACAAAAATTTTATAAATATTATTACTAGTAAAAAGAATGTCTGAGTATCATAAAGTCTTCTAATTAGAATAAAAGTTAGAAAAATTATTTTATAACTATTTGAGAAATTAAAATGTTCTAATAATATCCCGAAATTTGTCTAACTTGTTTATGATCAGGAAAATTGAGTTTATATCACAAAATACAAATGTAAAATGCTTCTTTATACTATACTACTATCCAACTAAATCTTGTTTTTGTGTGACGATTATTTTGTTCTGCCCTATCACGTAAGGACAGATATTGATCATGTTTCTAATAACCCGTATATTGTTTTCCTGAAAAACTGTTTTATAAGTGAGTAAATAACTATATAAAATTGCAGAGCTTAAATTCTTCAAAATGATTTTGTTTTCTAAGGCGTGTATTATACGGCATAGAATTTTGTACATAATTCTGTAAAACATGTATTACACGGAACAGAATTTTGTACAAAATTCTGTCTGTGAGCATGCGCAAATAGGTGCAAATTTCATTGACATCTGTGAGAAAACTGTCAAAATAGTCATGTGACTGTCGATAAAGTAGAATTCCAACAAGATTTTATAATATTAGGTTAATGCATAAGTTCGCTTTTATTTATTTATTTTACATGAACGCACGACAAAGCAAACAAGCTGCAGCAGTAAAGATCGCGATCGAGATAAGAGAAAGTGCGGGGAGTGTCGGCAGGCGGGTTAAACGCGTGGCAAACATATTCTTCTCTGCCCTCTGTGATTGTTAATAAACACTAAAAATTGCGCATCGATGCGACGCCGACTTTCTACAAAATTCTGTAGGGTTTAGAACATGAATCTACAGAATTTTGTACAAAATTTTGCTGTATGACACGACCCAGAATTTTGTAAAAACACTTTGAACAAAATCTGAACAAAAGTTTGTACAAAATTCTCTGCTGCGTAATACCGGCTTAACATATTATTTTTCTAAAGTTAATAAAAGGAATAAAGTATAATTCCATGTCTGTTTAAATAAAATAAATGTTTTGCTGAGATTTAGGCTTTAAAATTGTATGTAAATAAATTCTTGTATCAATTTTGCGGTAAAGTGAATGTGAATGGAAAAAAATGGAGTAAACAAAAACGAATACAAATGACTGAACCTTATGCTCGTATAATTCTTAAATATTAGAGTAATTATAATTCTAAATACTACTATTAATGATTGTATTAAAACATAGTAAAAGTGCATTACATTTGAGTTTAAAAAATTGTAGGTGTTAGAGTTGAAATTCAGAAATGACCAACATAAATTGCATCTTACTGCAATCTTGAATTGTAAACAAAATCATTAGACGGATTGTCTAAAGCTAAGCTGATTTTTTTTTCATACATTTTAATAGTTAATAGTAGTTTATTCTTGACACTATTTGTTAATATTACATTTTTTCTCTCATTCATTCATACTACCGTCCCGCCCCCCGGAACCGCTTTCGCATTACGTCAGGGGGGTGTGGGCGTCCCTTACACGCTAACCATTCATCCAACATGCACCCTAAACTTAACTAATTGAAATGCGGTCGCCCCAGCTGAGATTCGAAACCACAGCGGAACGAGCGCAATTCAGTGTGACCTCGAGTGGCAACGCGTTGCTGCGCTAGACCACCGAGGTCCCTAATATTACATTTACAGCACCTAAAAGCAGTTGATTTAAAATTACTTCTGTTCCATTGGTTTTGAATCTACAGGTATTAGTGTCATAATTTTCAGAAAAATGTATCGGTGTTAATTTTTGAAACAAGTTCGATAAATAGGTATATCCCAATTAACAATTATATTTCAAAATTACCTTTTTTTCTAGGAGATGCGGTTTTAAAAGACATTAAAAGCGACTTACATCCATGAATTTATGTTTCAAATTTAAAATGGAAATTCATTCGGAGATGTTAATGATCGTATACACAGATACCCATATACAGAGACACATTTAAAAAAAACATATCATTGAGTTTATAGATATCTAAAACGGCAGAATTGATAAACTTTCAAATGTAACTTTTATCATGCTAATAAATATTTTCTACTTATATAGTATAATAAGGTAAAAATTTAATAAACAATTGTAAGAGGATTCAGTAGGATGACAGTAATTGAGTTGCTTTTATACACTGCCAGCGAGTAGTAGAGTCGAAAGACATTCCTGCACTAGACACTTCGCCAACAAGTTGAAGCTTTACCGTTGTTACGTCAAGCATGTAGCTAGAAAAACTTGATAAGTTAATTGAAAGCACGAAGAGACAAGTAAATTGAAAAAGAATCTTCTAAAGGAGGTATTAATAACGTAGCTTTGCTTAGAAAGGATATATTAAAGATTATTTAAACAAACATTACCGTATATTGTAATGCTTTTGTAGCTGGAAGGGACATGCTTTTTAATAACTATTTCTTTTTTCAGGTAGGCCAAATATGATCAATTATACACATCTAGGCGGTTCTAGGATGTCCACACATACTACATAACAGGTAAATGTCCTTGCGGATATTCATTTCGCAGAGAAAAATTCAGTAATTAATATAGCTTAACATTTTGGGCAGAATCTTCAAGGTCTATAATTTAATTTCATTAGTCATAAAACCCGAGGTAAAATTAGAAAACTAGTAAACACCCACTAGATCAGTTTTATCCATTTTAATATTTGTGTTTATCAAAGTTCAAGGAAGTCTCACCTACATGAAAAACCAACAAACATAGATTCAATCATAGAATAGCATTCTTATCGCAGAATGGTGTTTCGAGCAATTAATAATATTATTTGACTACATAGATGTTGTGTCTAGAAAGTAATTGATATATGAAAATTACGTCATCGCCAGTTGATATGGTGTGAAGAAAACTAAATTTAACAAATTTAGTTCATTGAGACCTTAAACTTACAAAGTGAGTGATAAAAAGTTACTAGATTTCAAATCAGTAGAGTGTTCGAATCGCTTCTTAAAACGTACTTTAAATGAAGAAAAATGGCGCACGTTGTTGCTGTTTAAATTTGGATCAAAACATGTTATCTCCCATTTGTGAAGAAGTAGCGAAACACATGACGTCAAAATGTTTCTACTGAGTAGTAAATTCCAATTTGGTTCTTCCACCTCATGAGATGTTCTATAAAAGCAGAGCACAATCCGCTGTTTTTTTATGGGGAATATATTTCAACAATGTTATTCGTTTTTTACTAGAATGTAGTACTTTTACAAAGACATTCATTCGTATTAGTTTAAAATACCGTCTATCAAACAGCAGAGATATCATTTTGCTCGTCCCCTGTATGTTAATATCACAACTGAACTTCAGGTGTATATAGGTTAAATCTGTGCTTGTATGGAACCAATTTCAAGTTACTATATTGGAAGATATTGCTGCCAAATTGATGTTTATGAAGACTGGCACCCAATAAGATAGGACCTTGATCTTGTCCTTAATTTAATTAGTTATTGATCCTTGTACTGTTCCCATTGTATTCTGTTATCTTATGCATAAACATAAGCTGGCCTACTGACAAATTTAAAGCATAGTAGATATGAAAATTGGTTTTAATGTATGAGACAATTAGATCTAAATTTAGAAGAACAAAAAATCCTTAAATAAAATAATGTTGCAAAATAGAATCTGTTATTTGTGCATTGCAAATAAAATTTAATAAACAAATATCATTGCCAACATTTAACTCACCGGTATTGTTTAAACCGTTGGTTACACCATTGTGTACTGCCAAGGCCAAAGAAGGCGATTCTAGCCTCAAATTCCATTATTAACTGATTTCTAAAGCCCCATGTTGGGCTTAAATTTTTGCTAACGCAGTGGACACTCGATAACGTGAACAGAATAGATCCGAGTGTGTTCTAGTTTGCGGAGGGTAGTTTAAATGCTTTCGTACTTTTGCTTACTAGCAGTGTAAGAAATTAAGAAAAGTAAGTAATAAAACAAAAAGTCTTTATTAATATTATAAATTAAGATACCAACTACTGTTGTATAAAAAAATCGGAAATTTTGTTTGTATTTTTTTTTGTTTTTTTTTCGGAGAGCTGCTTTTTCTCTTATTTTTTTTTAAATGAATATGTCACTGTAGTCGACCGCGTTTACTTCCGCCCACTGAATTGCAGTATTAAGTGCATTTATTGCACTGCTGGGAGATACTACATTGATCTTTTCAGGTTCTTCTAAATCTTCGTCAACTTCGGAATCATTCTCTATATCTTCGCAATGTTCATCTACACTACATTAATCCACTCTACCACACCAGATTTTTTAAATATATTCTACAAGTAAAGATTATGTATGATAACAAATGACTAAAAAACGACATCTCATACAAATACCTCTGATTGTATTGCATTCAGCAGTTGTACCGTTTCAGAAACTGGACCAGTGGTTCCATTGTCATTCCAACGTTGTTTTAGCACAGAAAGTGGCAATTCATCTTCATCTGCAGCAGAAATCTCCAAAATGTATTTTCAACATTTGCTAACCACTTGTTAATCGAGTCGATTCCATGCCGCTGTAAGGTTGACCACAGCATCTTTGAGGGTTAGACAAGGTCTCACCAATATTGGAGTCATTTGCAAGTATACTTGCAAGAAGACTGTTTCGACAATACAACTTGGCAAGTCTTATTACATTTTGATCCATTGGCTGGATAAGGGGGGTAATGTTTGGTGGTAAATACATCGTAATTATTTGCCCATCTTCACTTTCTAATTCTTCTTTTGGAGGATGTGAGGGAGCATTATCCAAAAGAAGTAAGGCTTTTATTAGGAGTCCTTCATTTTTTAAGAAACGTTTAACCTACGAGAAGTAGAAAATGCTGTACTTATGTTTGGTATTGCGCATTGTTATTCTCTAAAAGTGTTAAAAACATACCTGCGGCACAAACGAATAATGAAACCAGTTTTTGAAAATGGTTGCAATCATTCATGCTGATTTTGAATGTTCATAATCTACATGGCATGCAAACTTCATAAATGATCGTGGCATGTTAGCTTTACCAATGACAAACGGGTTTAGTTTATGGTTTCCAGTAGCATTAGTACAAGCTAAAAATGTGATTCGTTGCTTCTCAGTCTTTCGCCCGGGTGCTGTTTTCTCCATTGATGAAACAAATGTGTTGTTAGGTAAAAGTTTCCAATACAACACAGTTTCATCGGCATTATAAAGTTGTTCTTTTGCCAAACCTAGTTCTTAAATTTTGTTCATTAATTGTAATTTAATCGGATCGACAAGTTCTGGTTGCGATGAGAGTTTTTCTCCAAAAATTTTTAAAAATTGGATCCCAAAACGACGCTTGATCTTTGTAACCAACCCTCACTTGCATTAAAGTCTCCTGGATTTTCCTTTAATTCAAAATGTAATGCTTTGGTTTCTTGCTTTGAGATTTTTATTTCTCTGATTCAGAAACCATTGATATAATCTTTTTTCCATATTTGGTAAACCAGAATCTTTTAAAGTTTTTCTAATAGGTGGTCCGACATACGTGTCTGTTACAGCACTTAGAATCTTCTGTCTTTCATTCCTATTGCACAAATTGTAGCTTTCGCTACACCATACTTGTTGAATAAATTTGTTACCGTCGCACCATTGTTTAACTCTTCAATGACTTGTACTTTTTCTTGAACCGTCAGTCACTTGGGTTTTTTTTTGCAACATTATATAAAGTAAACACACACGGTCTATACATTATACCGAAGTAACAATCTTTTTTTATATACGCTAAGTTCAAGAACAACATGCAAACTGACTGCAGAACTAGTGCTTCCTCAGCTAGGGGGTTTGCCTTGCCGTGCCACCGTTATATGTCTGGAAGTCACAATTGCAGGAAAATCACATTAAAGCTACAGTATTAGCCTATGTGTATATGTACATGTTTCTGAAAATGCCGCAAATTCAATATGTATGCATACATAAATAATGTTCACGTTTGCGGGGGTTTATGTGTTCACGTTATACGGTGGTCAATGCAATAAAAATGTTGTTCACGTTATCTGATGTTCACGTTATTGCGTGTCTGCTGTATATTCTTAATTCTCCTTCTTCTTATAGGCCCTGTCGCGCTAGTATTGAGTATAGGCCTCCCTCTTTATTTTCCAGTTCTGTCTGTCTTGTGCAACTGCTATCCATTTCAATCCTGCCACTATCTTGATGTCATCGTACCAGCGCATAATTGGTCTACCTCTGCTTCTTCCCCCTGACGATGGTCTCCAGCTTATGATTTTATTGTTCCATCGGTGATCCTTCAATCTTGAGACATGGCCAGCATAGTCCCATTTCATCTGTGTAATCACCTCTATAATGTCGGTAATCTTGGTTTTTCCTCTTGACCCATTCATTTCGTTTGCGGTCCCTTAGTGAAATGCCCACCATCGCTCTTTCCAATGCTCTTTGTGTTTTTTGCAATTTGTCCACTGTACGTCTTGTGAGAGTCCACGTTTGTGCTCCATTTGTTATAACTGGTAGTACGCACTCGTCGAATATTCTCGCCCTAAGGTGTAGTGGAATTTTTTATTTTTCAGAATGTGGGCGTGTTTTCAGAACGCCACCCAGCCTCATCGCCTTCTTCTTTTGATTTCAGAGTCCTTGTTTCGTTTGCCTATTTCAATGTGTTGTCCTAGTTATATATAGTTTTGACATTTTCTATACCTTTGCCATTTATTGTAATGTGTAGGTTTTGAGGACTCATCATTTTTGTTTTTCCAAGTTCATTTTTAGGCCGATGCTACTTGATTCTTTTTCTAATTCTATTAACATTTTTCGCAGATCTTCTTCCGTTTCAGCGATTATTACTATGTCATCGACGAATCTCAAGTGGGAGAGTCTTTCGCCATTGATGTTGGGTCCTACATTTGCTCATGCATTTTCTGTGAGTCTTCATGTAGTCTGATTGTCGATGTCGTATGTTTTTCAATAGATTTTTGTATCGATGGTCTATACACGTGCTTTGTACAGTTTTCCCATGATTGCCCAATGCTCTAGGGAGTCAAAGGCTTTCTCATAATCAACAAACGCCAAGTGTAGTGGAAGGTTGTATTCTGTTGATTTCTCTATTAGCATCTTTACCGTTAATAGGTACTATGGTGCTAGGACTTATCAGATGGTCCTAACACCTAATAACGTATAAATAAAATACACAATTGGAGAGATCAATTTTTAATGTTTTGCTTTTGATAAAAATAAACGGTAACTATTTACATATAAAAACATAACAAC
>JABXWE010053224.1:0-11259 GCA_014611495.1 Limonius californicus | reverse complement strand
CGTAACAAACTGTATTAACTTTAATATTTAAAAGGGATTGATATTTTTTAATTATACCGGAAATGCTTCTCCCATGTTAAACAGCATTACCATACATATTCGCCTGGAATGTTCATAAATAACGTTAATCGAATTATAGTAATTTATAATATATCTAGCACATAAATATTAACAATTTCTCGTAGTACTTATAATTCCGTAAATTTTTCTTGTTTTTGATATGTGAGGTTACGTTGACGAACTCCGGTGACATAGTAAGTTAAAAATACAGTAACTTTCCGTAGAAAATATTAACTTGCTGGTAAAGACAAACAAGACAAACAAATATTTGTGCTGAATATAGTACAAAATATTACTATATTTACTACTTTAAATTGAGATTTTGATAATATTGTAAGTAACAGAAAATATTAAATTGCGAAATTTCTTTACATTCGTTAATGTACTACTATCGTAAATATCCAGATAATTAGCATAATATATAATTATTTATCGCAACTTATGCACATATATTTTAATAATTGCTTATTTTACATGTAGTAAATTGTAGTTTTTTTTTTGCAATTAACGGAGCATTACTTCAATGATAATATCTTCTTCTACAATCTTTAGCTACATTAAACCAACAAGACGCCTCAAAAAACTGATAGAATTGCACTTAAAGGCAAATAAAAATAATATTAGTTTTCTTTGGGCCTCTCGTTTTAGAGTTGTAAGCTGCCAAAATACAAGAAATAGCTACATAGTTAATTCAACTTAAACAGTAGATTTTAGTAAATAATGTAAACATTGATTGTGGTCTAACCATACCCTAAAGAGCATTTTATAGCTCAATACTATGTTCGACAGTGGTAAAGCACCAGAAACTTAATAAAAACATATTTGTGTGAAAAAGCAAACTGGCAACAGCGCAATATAGATACTCGTTTGCAATCTATCTATAATAATATTAATATAATAATCCTATGGCAATAAATTTTTTACTGAAACCAGCACAACAATGAAGATATTAAAACTCTCTATTTCTACTGTACTTCTAAATTAGTTAATGTACTACTGTCGTAAATTACCAGATAATTAGCATATATAATTATTTATCGCAACTTATGCACATATATTTTAATAATTGCTTATTTTACATGCAGTAAATTGTAGTTTTTTTGCAATTAACGGAGCATTACTTCAAGATAAATAGGTAGTCTTTCTTCTACAATCTTTAACTACATTAACCCACAAGGCGCCTCAAAAACCTAATAGAATTGCACTTAAAGCCAAATGAAAAAAATGTTAGTTTTCTATGGGCCTCTCGTTTTAGAATTGTAAGCTGCCATATACAAGAAATAGCTGCATAGTTAATTCAACTTTTCAATTAAACTGTAGATTTTAGTAAATAATGTAAATATTGATTGTGGTCTAACCATACCCTAAAGAGCAGTTTATAACTCAAGAATATGCTCTACAGTGGTAAAGCACTAGAAACCTAATAAAAACATATTTGGGGGAAAATAAGAAAAACTGGCAACAGCGCAATATAGGTAGGTACTCGTTGCAATCCATCTGTCTCTATCATCTATAATAAAATAATCCTATGGCAATAAATTTTTTACTGAAACCAGCAGAACAATGAAGATATTAAAACTCTATATTTCTGTACCAAAATAATGTTAATTAAAATTGCTTTGTGTTGACAGGAAAATCATTTAATTTCTACCAGATGCCGCAAATTTACGATTTCATGTTTTGTTGGTTCAGATCTGTATTAAATATCATGCTTTGCAGAGCCTGGCTATGCGTTTTGAGATCCCCGTACATGAACCTACTCTTAATATTCATATTTAATAACGCAAACTAGGACAGTAAGGCATTAAAAGAAAACTATGTAAGAAGCAGTTTCGTGGACAAGCAACCGTATCTTATAAATAGATCTCTACGTAAACTATCATTTGATCCAATTAAAATCATATTCTTGCTATCACAAATTAAACGACATACCTACCTTGTAATATTTGCGTTTGGTAAAGATTTTAATTTACACCATAGAACCATATTGAAATTAGAACAAATATTTTGCTGGAACGCAGTCGGTTGGGCCATTAAAAAACCAAACGCAAGAAGTTTGTGTGTGAATGAGTGTTTACCGTGCTTCTACCTCCCACCGCCCGCTATCCGTCGCGGACGGTTATATAGAGAGCATAGATTTCAGTCAGAAATGATTTTGTGCTCATTTTGGTTGTATTTTTTTGCTGTAGATTGTTACGGAAACTAAACTGTTATTTTTCTTTACTGCCTGGTGATTTTAAACCGGAACTGGGTTCCATTTTCAAATCTTTTACCGGAACAGGGTTCCGGCTTATTTTCATCCGTGCTGAAAAATTAAGATCATTACAGCCCTTTTTACGTAGAACTAGGATTCCCTTTTCGGATCTGAAAACTATGAAAATTTATTATTATACGTTTGTTTTGTGTTAACTCTAAGAAGTATGTAAAATCTTATTTATTTTCCTTATACAACTGGGAGATAGCTTAAAGTCGCGCTCAAAGGGGAATAATAATGAAATAAGCGAGTTAAATAACGCCCAAGCATACGGCATTAATATCAGGTAACTGCTGTAGCAGTTTATTTCCATCACATTTATTCTTGTGACAATATTTTTTTCTATTTTTAACCAGTGACGAATGCAGATCTATAATATAAAAATCTTAGCAAATGAGAAACTCCCTATTTTCTCGCTATTAAAGCAGATACTTCAAATAAATCCCGTCAAGAAGAAAGGCTGTTCGGCAATTCCAGAATTTGTAAAGTGTGAAACATTACTTCCTGGACGAGTTGATTAGAAAAACACAATAAATTACGGAACAAGGTTTGTAAATACTGCTGACGGTTTTTCTATTAAATGAATCCTGCAAACAATGAGGCAAATGCAGACAGTTTTAAGTAATTAAGGGTAAAGTAAATACGATAAAGACAAATGAATTGTGTTTGGAGGGCGAATCGTGGCTATAGGGTTTGTTTCCCTTTAGTAGCGACCCCCGACAGGCATCGATCGTTTCATATGTCTCCGACACCGGGCAAAATGGCGGACAGGATTGTGTCAGGATGTTTGCGTCATGCTGCACGACATGCTTGATTTTGCTACGGAAAGTGACAACAATGAGATTAATTACGCATTCAAATATTTATAGGCGATCTCCGTGCTAAAATTTGTTTAATTGTCACCTCCGTGGGCGTGCAAATATATTTACCTACTTCATTAATAAATATTTTTAATTGAAGCAGACATCCACGTACATTCCCTGTTGTAATTTTTCATGGTTTGCTTCGCAATTTTTACGTAATTTTGGCATATTTTTTTTATGGTTTCAATGTGATATTTTGTATTCGGACTTTGGAAATAGCATTTAAGACTACACGCGTATAAAAATAAGTTTGAATATTAATTATTACTATTACTTGTTTTAAAAATGTGTTTGCATGAATTTTAAAGGAGAGCTTTGGTGAAATATATTGGTGCGACCCCGTATGTTCTCAAATAGGTTTCAAATATCTCTGCCGCATCCTGTGTTCAATAGAAATACGTATTACATCGATATTGAATATCTGAATGTTTAACCACAATTTACAATATACACCTATTTTATTTAACATGACAGCCTTGGTTAAATATATCTGCGTTCTATGTTCTAATATCTCAACCTACCCAATAGTATCATTTTTGATTGTATTTTGTGAATATAACTACTATTTGCAATAATTACAAAGTTTTACTAGCAACTCAACCTTCTTAATTTGTATTTGCGTGACCCCGTATGTCCTCAAACGGATTTCAAATATCTCTGCAGCCCCTGTATATAATGTTTCATTTCTGATTGTATTTGTGAATATTGAACTACGTTTTACAATATGCACCTATTTCGTTAACTAGACAGTATAGGCTACATATATTTGCGCAACCCTGTATGTTCTGAAGCAGGTTTCAAATTTCTCAACCTACGCTGCAATAAAAGTATCATGTTTGATTGTATTTATGAATGTTTTACTACGATTTACAATAATTATCTATTTTTTAACAACTCAGCCTTGGTCAAATATATATATTTGAGCGACCCTGTATATTCTCAAACGTGTTTCAAATATTTCTGCCGTCCCTGCATTCAATCGAATTATCATTTCTGATTGTATTTGTGAATGTTTAGCTTCAATTTACAACATACACTTATTTGTTTAACATGATAGCCCTGATAAAATTTATTTACTCGACCCTGTATGTTCTCAAACAGGTTTCAAATTTCTCTGTCGCCCCTGTATTGAATGGACGTATCATTTCTGATTGTACTTGTGAATGTTTTACAATAGGTACATAGGTATATACAACATACACCTATTTTTTTTATGCGACAGCCTTGGTACTATAAATTTTCGTGACCATGTATGTTCCTCCTGTGTATCCTTGCCGCCCCTATATTCGGTATTTGTGGATGTTTTACAATATTTACGATGTATATCTATCTATTTTATCAGAATAACCTTGGTAAAATATATTTGGCAACCCTGTATGTTCTAAAATAGGTTTCAAATTACTCCGTCGCCCCTGTATTCAATGGACGTATCATTTCTGATTGTACTTGTGAATATTTTACAATCCTCATAAGTATACAAAATACACCTATTTGTTAACGTATATATTTAGTAGTATATATTTTCATGGCCATGCATGTTCCTTCTGTGTATCTTTGCCGCTCGTGTATTCGGTATTTGTGGATGTGTTACAACATTTATAATACACATCTACCTTCTTTATCAGGACAGCCTTGGTAAAATTTATTTGGCAACACTGTGTGTTCTAAAACGGGTTTCAAATTTATCTGCCACACCTGTATTGAATACAAGTATCTTTTCTGATTGTATTTGTGAATGTTTAACTACGATTTACAATAATTACCTATTTTTTTGCAACTCAGGCTTGATAAAATATATTTGCACTACCCTGTATGTTCTCAAACGAGTTTCAAATTTATCTGCCACACCTATATTGAATACAAGTATCATTTCTGATGGTATTTGTGAATGTTTAACTACGATTTACAATAATTACCTATTTTTTTTTGCAACTCAGGCTTGATATTATATATTTGCACTACCCTGTATGTTCTCAAACGAGTTTTAAATTTATCTGTCACACCTATAATGAATACAAGTATCATTTCTGATTGTATTTGTGAATGTCTAACTACTATTTACATTATATATATACTTCTATTTTTTCTAACTGAATATGTATTACATTTCTTATTAGTCTGTATGGGTCCAATTGCTTTGGGGGAACTATTCTTAACCAAACATTTATGCACTCATTGACGCAGACATGTTACAAAATATTTTTTAGCAATAATAATATATCGAGAATGGCAGCTCTAATTCCGATTTCACTTTTTTAATTGCATTTTTTGTATCCGTTTGACTTTATATAGCTTTTTTAGCTATGTCACAACATGCAAAATATTATTTTGTGCTTTAGGGAATGAAATCTTGATCTACTCCTAATTTCGTTTCGAATGCCATACTACCGAATCGAATTAATCTGGCCTAATTTGAAACAAGTATTGTGGAGTTATATTATTTTATTGAATACGACTATAAATGAACATATTAAATATCCTAAATGATACGTAACCGGAGGCTTATTTAAGTTTCATTTAGAACGCTCCCACAAGCTGTTTTAAGAGAGGAGGCAAAGGAAGCAAAAAGCACACTCGAATCTAATAAAATATAACCGCCACTTTATGGAAGCTCTACGGTATTGCTCCTGCACTTATATGGAAAATTTCAATGCTTCGTCTTGATATTATAGCCGGCATTATACGTTCATACTCCATACCGTTTTAAACCGTTATATACCGTCATTTGTCTTTGTCTTCACATAATATACGGCGAAGCTAAACAGAGAGTATACCATGTATTAGAGAAACAAAGCGCATTGCTTGTCTACAGGACACAGAATTAAAATAACCCACAGTAACTTTTACCCTGATTTATAGGCTGAGATAATAAATTTTATATATAAAATAAATAATGCGCTGAACGTTTTATACGTGTAAGCTGGACTTTATGTGCGTATCGACAGACATGTGAATGAGAGTAGCTTGTCGATTTTTTCGACATTTGCAGAAGACAGAAATTTAACTGGATCAGCATATTAAA
Organism: Limonius californicus; assembly: GCA_014611495.1. Taxonomy (NCBI): domain Eukaryota; kingdom Metazoa; phylum Arthropoda; class Insecta; order Coleoptera; family Elateridae; genus Limonius; species Limonius californicus. Next base: position 5,060 of record JABXWE010053224.1, on the reverse strand, counting down.
ATCAACCTAGATAAGGAATGCGGTCCCATTAACGATCTAAACTGTTAAGAATTTAATTTTTTTACATGTATTCACATTTTTGTCTTCGGTTTATAAATCATGGATGTTCCTGCATTTTTCCCTTTTTTAGACAGATACTTGCAATATTAGTTCAGTTTCAGGTTAGCTGTCATTAATGAAACTATTAGTAATTAGTTTTTCTAATTGCCTGCATTTTTTAGATTCTTGCTGAACTAGTTTGTCTAGGTTATTACTAACGAACTCTTCCTCTTTTGAATGTTATGAATATCAAAACAACTTCATGTTTATTCATCTTGTAAATTTAGTTGCATTTAATTTTAAACTTTTGCTGTGTCATAACACGTGATTTCTAAACGGAAATATATTTAAATTAATTTTTTAAATAGTATAGTCTCGTTAAAGTTGTAAATTTTAAGAGGAATTTAAAACCTAAGCCAATTATTACAAATATAAAGGAGATATTAAACCTGCCAATGAATTTAAAAACCTAATGCAGGTTTTATATGTAATTTAACCTAATTTTCACTACGTTGGAAACCATTTAGCATAAGCTCTTTTAAGGTTTCTGTTCTAGGATATGTCGTTTACTGAGTAGAAAAAGAACATGTTGAAATGTAACATATTAATGTCGCTACGATGACAATATAGTTGACTTTAAAGCACTTAGTAGCTCCTTAAATCAATTATTACATATATTAAGGAGATATTAAACCTGCCGGGGAATTCAAAACCTAGTGCGGGGTTTCCTATGTAATTTGGCCTATTTTTTCACTACTTAGGCAATCGTGTTATAAGGTCTTACAAGGCTTTTGTGCTTGGATATATCGTTTACTAAGTAGAAATAGAATGACTTGAAAGGCCACATAATAAAATAGCTACGATGACAATAGAGGCTGATTTTAAGGCACTTTAGTAACTCTTTAGATGTTAATTATTACAAATATTAAAGAGATATTAAACTTGCCCAGGAATTCAAAACGTAGTGCGTATGTAATTTAGCCTATTTTCGCACTACTTAGGCAATCTTTTGAAAAGGTCTTATAAGGTTTTTGTTCTTGCATCTGTCGTTTACTAAGTAGAAATAGAATGCCTTGAAAAGCCACATTATTTATATTTTATTATTTTACGTCTTTAGTACCTCATTGATTGTCTATTATTACAAAAATTAAAGAGATATTAACACTGCTACGGAATTCAAAACTTACTGCAGGTTTTTGTATGCAATTTAGCCTATTTTTTCACTACTTAGGCAATCTTTTCATCGTAAGGTTTCTGTTTTGAATGTGTCGTTACTAAGTACTAAGAAATAGAATGCCTTTAAAGGCCACATATTAATGTAGCTACGATGACAGCAGAGTTTTTAAGCCACCTTAGTAACTCATTAAATATCAATTATTACAAAAATTAAGGAGATTTTAAAGTTTTCTAAAATGTAAAACCTAGTGGAGGTTTTTCTATGTAATTTAGCCTATTTTTGTCACTACCTGGGAAATCGTTAAATCGTACGCTCTTGTAATGTTTGCCTTCTTGTATATGTCGTTTACTATGTCGAAGGAGAATGCTAATTAATGTAGCAACGATGACAATAGAGCTGCTTTTAAGGTAGCTCCTTGAAAGGCAATTATTACAAAAATTAAAGAGATATTAACCCTGCTGCGGAATTCAAAACTTAGTGCAGGTTTTCGTATACAATTTAGTCTATTTTTCACTACGTAGGTAATCTTTTCATCGTAAGGTTTCTGTTTTGAATGTGTCGTTACTAAGTACTAAGAAATAGAATGCCTTTAAAGGCCACATATTAATGTAGCTACGATGACAGCAGAGTTTTTAAGCCACCTTAGTAACTCATTAAATATCAATTATTACAAAAATTAAGGAGATTTTAAAGTTTTCTAAAATGTAAAACCTAGTGGAGGTTTTTCTATGTAATTTAGCCTATTTTTGTCACTACCTGGGAAATCGTTAAATCGTACGCTCTTGTAATGTTTGCCTTCTTGTATATGTCGTTTACTATGTCGAAGGAGAATGCTAATTAATGTAGCAACGATGACAATAGAGCTGCTTTTAAGGTAGCTCCTTGAAAGGCAATTATTACAAAAATTAAAGAGATATTAACCCTGCTGCGGAATTCAAAACTTAGTGCAGGTTTTCGTATACAATTTAGTCTATTTTTCACTACGTAGGTAATCTTTTTATCGTAAGGTTTCTGTTTTGAATACGTCGTTACTAAGTAGAAATAGAATGCCTTGAAAGGCCACATATTAATGTAGCTACGATGACAACAGGGTTTTTAAGCCATCTTAGTAACTCATTAAATATCAATTACTACAAAAATTGAGAAGATATTCAAGTTTCCAGGGAATGTAAAACCTAGTGGAGGTTTTTCTATGTAATTTAGCCTATTTTTATCACTACCTAGGAAATTGTTAAATCGTAAACTCTTGTTTGTATGTCGTTTACTATGTCGAAGGAGAATGCTATGTAATTAATGTAGCAACGATGACAATAGAGCTGATTTTAAGACCTTTAGTAGCTCCTTGAATGTCAATTATTACATAAATTAAAGAGATATTAACCCTGCCGTGGAATTCCAAACCTAGTGCAGGTTTTACTATGTAATTTAACCTAAGGTTTCTGTTTTTGGATATGGCGTTTAATAAGTAGAAAAATAATATGTTAAAATGTCACATATTACTGTAGCTACTATGACAATCGAGTTGATTTTAAAGCATTTTAGTAGCTCGTTAAATTTCAATTATTGCAAATATTAAGGACATATTAAACATACCAGAGAATTCAAAACCTAGTGCAGGTTTACCTATTTTTCACTACTTAGACAATATTTTATCATAAGTTCTTATAAGATTTCCGTTCTTAGATACATTGTATACTAAATAAAAAAAGAATATATTGAAAGGTCACACATTAATGTAGTTAGAATGACAATAGACCTGATTTTAAAACACAACACCTAGTGCAGGCTTTTCTATGTAATTTGGTCTATTTTTTACTTATGCAATCTTTTTTCCATAAGGCTTATGAATTTCCATTCTTGGATGTACTAAGTAGAAAAAAATGCGTTAAAGGCCAAATATCAATGTAGCTACAGTGACAATAGAGCCGATTTTAAGGCACTTAAGTAACTCCTAAATTGTAATTTTTATAAATATCAAATGTGAAACGTTTAGACAAATATTAGTTTCAAATTATAGTTGTTTCATAAAATAGAGCGCGAATGCATTAAAAATTGTGTTAATAATAAGTGTGAGATGAAAAGCAGTTTATAAAGCAGGGGTTGAAAACGTAAGCAAGGGATAACAGTTTTTAACCCCATCTGCTTTCTGTCTGCTACTCTTTTTGCCCTCTTTTTATTGGTATTCCTGTTTGTTTGAAATTCAAAATAGTAGTAAACTAGATTGAACAGAATGTAGTATTCAAAACTATCAGCACAACCTATTAATTTATATTAAAAAAAAACTGTGATTTGATAACTGATAATTCATCTTTGTAGCTATTACATTTGAAATTTTTGACATATTTTATTTATACTAGTATTCATTGAAATAGTTACATATTGTTTCTGTAATGAACCATGCTATCGACATGATTTAATTTGCTGATATTTTTAAATAATTTGGACTGTATGCTATTTTCCTGCGAACTGTGCGTTGGATCCATTATTCCTCAAAATCTTTTCGTTCTTTCGAGTCAACAAAACCTCTTAAAATCACCCCACAACCGCAGCAGCCCCTCGAAAAATGCTATATTTGAATAGATTTTTATTTCCGCCACGAAACGCTCACATAATGAGCCTATTATTCAGATTACACCGAGTAGTTGGTTGTGTATTTGCCGAGTTCTCTTGTCTAACAAAATATACTCGAAAGCACAACCTTCTGCCAAATATTTACCTGGAATTGAATGAAGCCAACGTGGCCCTCGAGATTATCCCGGCTTAGTTCACTTACGGACTTTACTACTGTGTTAAGAAACTTCGAGATGGTGTTTGTTGCTGCTTACACCTTGAGAGTTTATTTTTCTCGGCTCGTATTTTTGATCTGGCCGCATTTCTTTCATTCCTCAATGAGAGTATGTGCTTGAATGTGAAGTGGTGTATCTACTTATGGACTTTTTCGGCATATCGGTTCCTAAAATAAACCTTACCACAAAATACTAAAATATGGTTACTTTTATTGTCGTAATTATTATCTACAGCCACAAACCTTCTGGAAACTCTTGTTTAAGAGATCCAACACTCAACGTTACATATTAAGTGATAAAAATTCACATAATATATAATAACTCATTTAAGTTTGTCTTACATATTTTGTGTCTACTTTGGAATGGAACGTACATAATTAGGTAAACTAAAGACAACTTGTTGAAGCTCGAAATTTCAGAATAATACTATGGGTTCTCAACAGAAGAACGTATGTTATAGCTTTGTTAATACAATGACAATTTGTCATTTGTGGCTATAATTCCCGTAATATTGTTGATACGATGTATTTTCCCTTACCTTTAAAAAACATTTTAACTTAGCTTTCGTTGGAGAATGGTTTTCCCAAAATACCTACGAGAAAGTTTGCCGATAGACTGGATACTTTCAGATTTATTTATAATTATAATACTATGGTAACATAACCTCACTCTAGCAAAATCAAATGTAAAGCGGAGTACGAACACAGCTAAGAAACATCTTTCTTTCTTAGTTAGTTCTTACTGCAACTTCAACAATAACGGACTCTGTATTGTAGTTGAATATTGTATCTATTTTCATGAATTAACGAAGGAATAAGTAACGATTTTACCAATTTAATCTAATCTTTGTAGTTTCCTAAACTGAAATGCCTAATATGTATATACAGGAATTTTTCTTCTACTTCTTCTACTTTTAAAAGAAACGCGTCAATTTCGCCTATTGTGTAGGCAACCAACTATACAGACAACTCAAGCATGCTGTGACCACAGCAATCAAATTAATTCAATGCTAAAAAATAAAATTAATCTTTATTTAGTGTCAAACAATTGTTAGAAAA
>JABXWE010053223.1:0-13200 GCA_014611495.1 Limonius californicus | reverse complement strand
GAACCATTGATCATGATTTGTAAGAATTCTAAATTAGTCATGCTGGACAGTTTGATGATATAGTAAGTTTAATAAGGAATTGTTCAAGTAACCGTTATGGGATTATTGTAATTGATATTCTTAGTGAGTATACATTCTTTGCCACGTTGTTGATTATGCGGAACCCTAGAAATTACCACGATCATGATTAATAATACCTATTGATTTTATAGTACTTATGTACCTTATTATTATGAAGGTGCGTTGATTAACAGTTTCATTTACTCATATGCCTAACGGCGGTGTTTTAACATTCCCGTAGTACGTATATTAAGTTTTTTTATACGTTCCAAAAAAACAAAATATATATTTTAAATGGTGAAACAATCACACGGAGAGATGATATTTACATTTTACTTTTACTAATCTGCTACAAACATTTCTCGTAAAATTAATTTACAGAATACATTAAACTATTTACATGGTGTAGTTTGCTGTCTAAATTAGCATTCTCTTTAAATATAACGTGCAGTAGAAATTGTCTTAATATGATTGTACCTCATTACGTTGTTTGATGTAGAAGGTGTTTCTGTCGTATTAAATAGAATATTTACAGCAGAAGAAAGTATATTAATTAATGATTTTTGTTACAGAACGGATGGTACGGAGTCACCAATATTAGAAGAACAGGAAACCGCCAATTCGGAAAAACCTAAACAACTCGTGAAATACGGAGAACTAGTCATATTAGGGTAAGTATCCCTACAGCACTGGGTGTTCATACAACATTACACCCCATTAATTTGTCTAAAATAAGATTTTTTGTAGTAAATTCTGTACCGGAGTCTTAAAAGAAGGAAAACTGCCCGTGTATCCTTACTTAAACCAGGCAGTTTATAACGCTCAATAATTATTTATTAGTTAATTTAATAATTTAATTACTACAGTTATTTTGTAGTCTAGACTAGAACACAAAATATATTTATATCTGAATGTACGAGGCTTGTTGAGGCGAGCTACTTTTTACATAGGAAGGGAAAAACATACGAGGCTTGTTCAACTGAAACTCATCTTTGACCAACTTAGTCTTGAAAACAAATGCAATAATTCAAATGACGTTTGTTAATGTTAGTAGTGTTTAGCAAGCAATACATTAATAAGTTTCTGGCGTTTGAATTTGATTCTGACTTTTAAAACTTCGATTTTGAAATGGCGTTTGTTGTTGTTTGAAAATCCGCCCAAGTTTGATCAGCGCGCTGTCCTACAATTTTTAGCGCTGAGGGTGTGCAGTCATTGCGGATTCATATGCGAATGCAAGCAGTATATGGAAATGCATGTATTGCGTACCCAACTGTGAAGGAATGATGCCGAAAATTTAAGAATGGCAAAGAGAGGACTATGGATGAGCCGCGACAGGTGCACGGTGTACTGCTTTAACTGAAAACAATGTGGTATGTGTGGAAGGTCTTATTAGAGAAAATCGAATCCGTCGATAGTATTGTTCGTAATCTGGATTACAGCAAAGTTTGTTCGCAATGGATTCCTCGTCTCTTGTCTAATGAACAAAAATGCTTGCGAATGGGCGTATCTCTGCAACACCTCACAGACTATAGGCAAAATGGTGATGACTTTCTTCTGGCAATAGTTGCTGGTGACAAAACTTTGTGCCATTACTACGAGCCATCCAGTAAGTTATCGTCGATGCAGTGGAAACATTCAAGTTCAGCACCACCGAATAAGTTTAAAGCACAACCTTCTGCAGGCAATGTGATGTTAACTTTTTTTTCGACCATGAAGGACTCTTGCTGATAGAGTTTAAGGAACCTGGAGTAAATGTCAATGCAAATCTGTACAATGAAACTTGGAACAAGCTTCATCAAGCAATAAAACGGAAACACCCAGGGAAACTTGCGCGTGAGGTCATTTTACTGCACGACAATGCTAGGCCTCATGTTACTAATGTTGCAAAAGAAAATCTTCAACGAAAAAAATGGAGGGTTATAGAACATCCACCCTATAGCCCGGATCTATCTCCTTGCGATTTCCATATTTTTGGACCGCTGGAAAAGGCGATGATGGTCGGCATTTTGAGTCTGACGCACAAGTACAGATAGTCGTGGAAGACTACTTCAATCAGCAGCCAGAAGAATTCTATGAGCAGGGTATACATCGGTTAGAAAACAATGGGATAGGTGCCTTAACTGTAACGGTAATTATTTGTAATTCAATTGTTCAATACATTTTTTATAAAGCAAAGATGGATTTCAAGTGAACACACCTCGTATGACTCAAAATCTACACGGATATCTGTTTCCGTATGTTTCTTAAATTTGCATCTGACAAAAATTGGAGTTTGAATTGCTTGATAAATCTGGATCAATTCGATACAAGTTCTTTCAAGATGGTTAATACATAGGACTGCGTACCATAAAGGTATACAGCTATCACAAGAATTGAGGTTTTGCTTCGCATTTATAAGAATAACAGTATTGGATCTAAATAAAGAATTGTACAGAACACAGCTGTATTGATTTAAGAACGAATTTAACATCCCCTACAATTTTACTTTTATTAAGTAAAATGTGATTCCGAAACGTTATCGTTTCCTTGGTATAGTTCTTTACGATCAGCATTTTTCAGTTTCGGATTAGCTCTTTATTTTCACAGCACAAACTTAACGCATTTCTGTCTCTGTTAGTTGCTTGCAGATTCATATTTCGGACAATACTGCTGGAAACAGATTTAAGTAGTGCCGTTTGGCTGCATCTGCGCGACGTTCTTCAAGTATCTCTGTTTCTTTCTACTAAACGTGTCAGCCGACAGAATACGTCACACGTACAGTGTTGGTCTTGTTTCGTTCGCAGATGTCACTACGACATACGTCTTTGTCGGAAATATGAATCTGCAAGCAACTAACAAAAACAGAAATGCATTCAGTTTGTGCTGTAAAAATAAAGCGCTAATCCGAAACTGAAAAATGCCCATCGTAAGAACTATAATACCGTTTACGCAGTCTTGTGGTGGTTGTTGTTTTGATTGAGCGAGTTCTAGGACGCTGTTTGCAAGCATGTGTACACTTAGGCAGTTTGGCCTATTGTACACCACAATTATGAATTTCGCCTATCTGAGGAAGTTTGAACCACAGTAATGTTTTTGAACATGTCACACATCGAAGTGACACGGATCTACTGCTTTACTTCTTATCCGATAGAAGCCTTACTTTCAGATTTTTTTCCCGCCAGAAAAAACTTACCGGTCTCGGTCGTTTTCAAACCCGCATCTCTTGGATCTACAGGCAAGCGCTGTAACAACTAGACCACCACCATTTACAATAACCTTCTACAATTCATCACTTTTAACCTAACCATGAATCTGTAAAACTTTGCGAGTTCTTCATCTTCTTCCTTCTAAAAACAAATGCAATGTACATTTTTACGGGCTTCGTTTATTAGATTCAATATTGTTATGTTTGTAATTAATGGTACAGAAACTCCAATGTAGTAATAAGTATACCTGTAAGAAAGGCTGCTTATGCAGCTTAGACAAATTAAAAAGAAACTTGTAAAGAAACGGTTTGTCAAGCAATTCAGACACATTCTATCAGCTGCAAAACAGTTTAAAAATCTTGAGGATCGTAATCCCGGACGATGTACATTCAGAAGTAAATATTTTATGTTCCATAATAAACAGTAATTGTAGTAGATGCATAAAGTCTATTGAACATTTTGTTGATCATACTACACTAAATTTTTATTTGTTTTTGGAATTACCTCCTGGTATCAGAGGATCCTGGTATATTTCGGATAGGCAATCAACCAATACACGTCTTACATATTTATGACACCATGCGTTTAGGGCTTTGTATGTTACCACGATGGTAGCTCAGTTGGTAGAGCACTCGCTTTCTGAATAAAACGTCGATTTTGGCGAAAACTAAGCAGTACTATGCAGATTTAGAAAAATCTTGTCTGCAACCCACCGCACACAATTATCCAATTCATCTTGCAACCGTGGAATCTTAATGCTAAAAACCTTCTCTGGAAGTTTTGTCGTTCGGATTCGACGTTAAACTGTAGGTCCCCCGTGTTTCTACCTTAGCGCTGAGGAGAAACACGTGGCAGAGGAGAGGCCGATGCCCAGCAGTGGGACGGAAACGCTGTTGATTGATGTTACCATAAATAGCTTTTTTATAAAGTGGTATAAGATAAGTTGTTTCCATAAAAGCACTTTATTAATTCTGATTAGTGATTTGATTAGCATACTAAAAAATGGTGTAATATTATACAGGGAATTTTTCTTTTTAGTATACATAGCCTATGTATACTTCTAAAAAGAACGCGTCAATTTCGCCTATTGTATATGCAACCAACTATACCGACAACTAAAAATCAGAAACAAGCGTCACTATAGTTGTGAATTATTTGAGTATGAAGGTTATGTTGGTGCAGTGTTTATATTAAATAAGTATCTCACCTTGTAGGTATATAGGACGCAGATGATGACTTATTTATTAAATAAAACTCGACAGGATGATGTTCCCGTAAGGTCCGTGCACTTTATATTTCTTTTGTACAAAACACATACATAAGCTGCAGAATGGTGTAATGCTCAGCATACCTGCCTTCCAAGCAATTGATCCGAGTTCAATTCCTGGCGATGGAAAACTTTTTTTAATTATTATTATTCGACGTAGCATAAAATATTTCATTTCATTTCTTCGGCTAAAACGTGATTACTTTTAGTTCTTATTTTATACAGACAACTCAAGCATGCTGTGACCACAGCAATCAAATTAATTCAATGCTAAAAAATAAAATTAATCTGTATTTAGTGTCAAACAATTCCCATAAAATAAAAACTGAAAGTAATCACGTTTTAACCGAAGAAATGAAATTAAATATTTTATGCTACGTTGAATAATAATAATTAAAAAAAGTTTGCCATCGTCAGGAATTGAACTCGGATCAACTGCTTGGAAGGCAGGTATGCTGACCATTACACCATTCTGCCGCTTATGTACGTGTTTTGTACAAAAGAAATATAAGGACCTTACGGGGGTATAGTTGGTTGCATACACTATAGGCGAAATTGACGCGTTCTTTTTAAAAGTATACATAGGCTATGTATACTAAAAAGAAAAATTCCCTGTATAAACAAAGGCAACGAGTGCATGCGGCTGCTCCAATGAAAAACACAGTAAGTGAAAAATAATAAATTGTTCAGAAACAGCAATATACTTTAGTTACTTAGCCGCAGAAGACCTTTTGGAGTATGAAGTTAAATTAGTCATACATAAGTAGTATGGTAGGATAGTTTTTAAGGTAAATCGAAATAATTTGATAATTAATAATAATTAACTTGTTTTAGCACATACTGTGTTTAGAAATAGTTTTCACACACAACTCAAACTTTATAAAACACAGTAACTACAAATGATAGTAGTAATAGTAGTAATAAACGAAAACTTTACTCAATTTATTATTTTGTTATAAAACCAGAAACACAAACTTAAGCACATGAATTAATAATAAACACAAAAAAATTCTAACACATTTATAAATCTGGGTTTATATCGTCAATATCATCATCCATAATCAAATCTTTGGTATTGTCGTTTTCTGGAATGTTTTTCCAAAACTCACGTCGGTTGCCGGGCATTAGAGGAACTAAGACTTCCATTATTTTGTCCTTCTTCTGTTTTAATAGTCCACGATTGCTGGAAATTAACTCAGGTCGTTTCTTAAAATTAAATTTTTTCTGCAAAAAGTCAAGTTCAATGTAGTTGTCGTCAAAATCTATTTTATATTTCATCGTTTTAAATCCTTTACTAAACTTTACTTCTACTATCGAGTTTAGTGTTACATCCTTTAGTGGATCATCCAGTTGTTTTCTGATCTGTCGCTTCTTCTTTTCCCACTTATGAAAGGAGGTCACCTCCAGAACATGAACATTTTTTCGAGAACTGAGGACTGCTGCTTTTAAATCGGCATAGTCATATACAGTTCCTATTTTTGATATGCGTTTTTCTATATTACCGTGTATTGAGTCTGCAGTCATGTGGGTATGGCCCTTTGTAAGGTAACGGATTATTATACTTTCTGGTCCATCATTGCTTTCATTTACAAGAACAACAAATGCAGTAAACAAAATCCAGTTCTTATTTTGGGCTGTACAGTTGTCAGCCCAAAATATAAATTCTTTTATATCTCTTTCTTCTTCGATAACTCTTACAATAGCATCCACAATATGACGCCCTTCGCGACCCGCCACTGCTTCGTGCCACATTGAACAGTAATTTTTGGTTCTGGCATCTTTCTTCAAGGATGCAAAAGTTTCATTAAATACGACCAATCGGCTTGTAAAATAGCTGTCCTTAACAGCCGGCATAATCGGAAGCAGAATAACTTTTTGCAGGTCCATAGAATAAATTCTCTGTCTATCATGTTCCGGAAGAAGACGTGAGTCTTCCTTATATTTTTCGGTAGCTTTCTTAGCTTTCAGTTTATGTGCATTCCGTTGATCTGCAATCGCTGTAACTACTAGCTCATTGTTTAAATTCTTTGCGTCAGTCTCTTGCAGTTTAAATCCAAGACAATCTACACATGTATCTGATTTCGGCATGCACAATGAAATATGCAGAGATTTCAAAGTACGTCTATATATTTCTATTTTGCACACTCCAGGATTCTTTTCATTAAAATTATTATACATGTCTTTAACTGTGAGTTCTCGAGGTAAATACCGTATATTGGGGGCATTATGACGTCGGTAATGACTCACGCAAGGGTTATAAGATTCTATGTGTTCGATTATTAAGCTTCTATTACATTTTGGTTTTGAATGGGTTCCCCTGTTTTCTTTCACAGCTGCACAAATTGGTGCTTTTTTGATTGCACTACATAATTCTGTTATGACAGAATCGTTACTATATCCTAGAGTATTGAGGAAGAAAAGACGACATACCTTCTCACTCTTGTTATCTTTGGGAACAAAAAATACACGACTTTCGTTCTTTTTAAAAGTTGTTGCTGCCGCTACAGTTCAGCGATTGACGGACAAAATTTGAACGGTTTTAGCTAACCATTTTCTGCGTGATGTATAATCTAAGGCCCGATATTGTTCCCAAATTAAATGACCTTCTGTAAATAACCCGCAGTTTTTCTTGCATTTTCCAGAACAAGGCTTTCTCAGGGGATGTTTACTTTTGTCACTAGAAGACTTTTCTTCCTGAATTAAATTTTTGCGTTTTGTGTTATCTTTACGTCGGCGCTTTGTTACTGGCTCGGGAAGAAGAGCCCCAACTACATCTTCCACTTCCTGGACTTGTTTACTTGAATTCTCTGGAACTGTATCATCTGCATCACTAGATTGAAAATCCCCATGCGCATCACTCAAATCAGAATAATTGGGATCGGCAATACTATCATCGACACTACTTTCCGTACAGTAGCCGCCGTTTTCGTTTTCTGAATCAACAACTTTTCCCAAAGATGATCTGCGACAAATGCGAACATTAGTACATCATTCTATTTATGCTTTGATTTATTATAATTACAACTACAAAGTAAATGTCACTATTATGACACCTAACCTAAAAAATCAGAACGACTCACAACTTCATTTTATATGAGGAAATATTACAGTAAATTAAATAAAGACGTGTCGCTATCTTACATACCTTGCTCCCAAACAGAGTGCAACCATCCTTTTTCCACGGGAAATAGCATTATCCGACATATTGGCTAGCGAAACCTACACTCACACACGTACCAACGTAAATACCTAACGGAGTAGACTGGGTAGACTGTTTGTATAAAACACAGTGGGTACCAAATACTGTGTTTTTGCTTGGTAATAATTTCCAACCTTATTTTAAATTAATACTTAAAACACAGTATGTACCACTTGCTGTGTTTTTCCCTGGTAATAAGTTCTTACTGTGTTTTACAGTAGGAAAATCTAGCTAGACCTGCAGATACTGTGTTTTTCCTAAGCGGTATTTCAATAACTAGTAGAGATATCGTAACCGTTGTCAGCTGAAAAGATGCAGCAAAACACAGTATGTGCATATGTCAATAAAACTCATTTTCGCAAAAAATGTTGGTTACTGTGTTTTTCCATGGAGCAGCCGCATGTACATTCGTATTTTTTAACATGATTTTTGAAACACGTGGTGCTGATTTTGACATTTGGCCGACATTTTGCTTTTATTATATGGACTTGTAGATGGGATAAAACTTTCAGTGTTCTTTCAAAACTTTTAAAGTAACTAGTGAAAGTATTCGTGTTTTGAACGCCAGAGGGCGTGAAAATGAAATACTAAGTTAACGCTGAATTTTATACTAGAATCGACCAAATTTTTTTCTTGCGGCAGAAGTGGTTTAATAGTATTTAAAAGAAGTATGTAATTGTTAAATTTTGGGATATATATAAGATGTATTCAACAAAAAAAAATTAAAAACGTTGTGGTTGGACATTTTTAAGTGTATATTTGAATCGATTTTTTGGTACGATTTGAATGTTTAAATATAATTATTCGTACATTGGCCGGAGTATAATCTATCCTTTTTAGGTATAAAAAATATCTTGGTGAAAACCCTACCACTGCTGTTCAGATTTAAATAGGAATGAACAATTAAGTGTTATTTTATATATCTTATCTTAATACCAATAGATAGTTTGAATATGAAGTATACAACATAAGTTTATCTGTATACTAACGCCGTATTTTTCTACCATAAAATAATACAGTATCCTTCCTCTTCCTGAAAATGTTAAATAATTTTGCTTAAACTTAGAAACGGTGCCAAAAACCATTCAAGGTAAACCCTTCAAAATGTTTGCTAGTATGATATCCCACCAACTTGCATTTTGGTGGCCTCTGGCAGAGTAGGCTTGAATATCTCTTGTCCCTGTTATACACGGTTAGCAACAGAATTAAAAAAATCTATCGCAATTCGTGCGCTTTGCCATTCTATTTGAAATAATAAAGTTTGGTACATTCGGAACTGCAATTACGAAATTGAACAATTACTACTAGAACCACTAAAAAAATGTTCTAAAACACATTCTGAAAAATAAAGACCAAAATGGGGATTTACATGAACTCGTCACCCATTACAGTACATTTATCTTTCAACTGATTCAGGGTCGGTCTTGAATAAATATTTTTGAATGGATACTTAAAATGCCGAGTAAGATTTGAATCGATGTCATTTTACTTTGGAAACAAACTCAAATTTATACATCTGTAAATTATATAAGTATTGATTGGATATGGGTTTTGGGCCAGTTCGTGCTACTGTTTATTAATATCAATTTGTAAAGGTTTTTTCTTTACCCAGCCCTTCTGAAGGCGTGAATAAATTATTGACACTACCATACAGGCATTTTAATTCTAGTATAGATATTTTTAGTATGTTATACCGATAATGCATTCAGTTGTAAATGTTTGCCGCTGAGATAGCTGCATAAGATCTCAATAGAAATTGAAACTGAGTAAAAAATATCATAATTTAACGCAAAACTCAAATCAATTCCATTCTTAATTTAATCGCAAAGTAAAAATAAACCTAAGAATTTCATACATGGTGTCTCAACTAAAGCAGTCCACCATAAATAACTTTATAAAAGATAAAATTTTAAAAATAGGCGACACAGATCAACAATAGTTTGAAGGAACATCTTTAACCATGTTAGTAATCTACCCTATTTTTTACGTTATCCCCCTAGTCCCCACCACCAACAACCCCAAAATATTAAACGACAAGGGGGTGTCGCATTGGAAACTTCCAAATGTCATTTCTCAAAAACGAATCGACAGAATGGCACAAAATTTTCAGATTGTACAAATGAACTATCACACAGCACCACTTGACATTTAAAATTTTGGGATTGGTTGTGGCAAGGGCTAATTGATAAAATAGAGTAGATGCCTTATATGGTGAAAGATGTCCACCTTCCAACTATTGTTGCCTCGGTCTTGCCGATTTTTTTCCCATTTGATCATTTACAAAGTTATTTAGGGTGGATTGTTTTAGTTAAGACACCCTGTATATTAATAATTGTATCTTCTGTTTTTCTACACGCTGCAATAATAACGTAAATGAATAGGTAACTGCGAATCATGTGAAAAATATGCGTATTATATTTATGAAGTGAAGGGAGTATTTAACTAATGTATACCTATTTTTTTTTTATTAGCCCGCAGTATCCCATTGTTGGGCATGGGCCTCCCCCATAAGGGGGGTTGTTGATCTACTCTCTGATAGTGATCAATCCTCGTGGGAGAGAGGCGCCGCGTTAACGCAACCTTCGGGTCACCCATCCAAGTACTGACCGCAGCAACGCTGTCTTAACTCTCCTGATCGTACGTGAACGGGCGACGAATGTGCGCAACCCGGGACCTATATGTATATGTATACCTATACCCAATGCAATTCGTCACCTGATCAATTAGATATAAACAAACAGCGACACCTACCCGTCTACCATCCGTAATGAAAACATGGTGTACCATTTTTTTGATTACCACAACTACCAATAGATGTCTTTACTTGGCACAAGCTGATGTGTAGTTGAATAGGTTGAGTATTTATTCGTCTAAAATTTTGAATGCAGTCAAAAGCAATAATTTAAATAAAAGTAAATGTTGTCCCACTTTGTATTGATACTGACAGACACATCTATCGATGCATTCTTTATTTCATTTTGGTAGGGCTAGTTTAAATCGCAATCGCAATTTTCGATCAGTGATGAGCGAATTACAACGACTATCCGTACGTATGTGAGATAGGGAGAAAACCAAAGGATGTAATACATATGTATATTAATTCGTTATACAAACTTAAAAAGTGCATGTAAAATACTTTTCACATTATTTTCGATTTTATAAATCTAGTGAATATAGTCACTACGAGGACGGTTCGATAACTACGTGGCCTAACAAAGAAAACGCAAGTTTTTTTCGACAAAAAACATTTTATTTTTCAATATAGTCTCCTGCTCGCTCAACACACTTATTCCAACGATATTCCAAATTAGCAATGCCTTCATTGTAGATCGATGAATCCAAGTCCTCGAAATAGCTATTTACAGCAGCGATTACCTCGGAATTAGACGAAAATTTCTTACCGCCGAGCCATTTTTTCAGGTTTGGAAACAGATGACAATCACTGGGCACGAAATCTGGGGAATAAGGCGAATGGAGCACTAATTCAAATCCCAATACATGAATTTTGGCCATTGCAATCGCAGACATGTGGGCAGGTGCGTTATCTTGATGTAGAAGCACTTTCTTCTTTACCAAATGAGGCCGTTTCTCTTTGATTTTGTTGCTAAGTTGTTGCAACAAATTGGCATAACACTCGCCATTTATTGTTTTTCCCTTTTCTAAGTAATCGACCGAGATAATTCCATGAGAATCCCAAAATACGGTTGCCATAACCTTTCCTACTGACAAAACCGTTTTTGCCTTTTTTGGTGGCGGAGAACCTCTGTGTGTCCGTTATTTGGACTGTTGTTTGGTTTCGGGAGTATAACGGTGGACCCAGGTTTCATCGACGGTTATAAAACGGCGTAAAAAATCCTTCGAATTGTGGCGAAAACGTGCCCAAAGGACGCGAGAAACACTCAAACGATTCAGTTTTTGCTCCGGTGTGAGCAACCGCGGCACCCAACGCACCGAGTATTTTTTCATTTCCAATTCTTCAATTAAAATTCTGTGCACACTGTCATTCGAGATACCCACTATGTCTGCTATCTCGCGCATTTTTACTCGAAGGTCATCCAAAACGATACGGTGGACTTTTTCAATCATAACCGGGGCAGTAGCAGTTTTTGGACGTCCACTACGGGGTTTATCATTTGTGCTCACACGACCACGCTTAAATTCGGCAACCCAGTTTTTAACCATTGAAAACGAAGGAGCGGATTCCAATAGTGTTGAATCCGGCTCTGCTTTCATTTCGGTTGGTGTTAAGCCTTTCAAATGACTTTATCACTGCTCTCAACTCAGTTTTTTCCATTGTTTACAAAATCACACGGGTCGTTCACTTTGGCGTACTGTCAAAAACAGACTAATTGACAGATCGCTCTGTACTGTCATATTTAATCTAATAAAGGATAGTTCTACAGAATGGTAAAGAAGATTCCTCCGAATTCACGCCATCTCTGTGTTAGGCCACGTAGTTATCGAACGATCTCGTATGTACTAGGTTGCAAGTTGAGACTTTTAACCTGTCTGGGTCATTCAGGCCACATCCTGTGTTCGTTTTCACGTTATCATTACTTAATGTAATAAAATACGCAATTTCAACGTATGTTCGTATTAAATTATAATCAGTACCCTAAATATCCTAATGGATATTAGCAGTTTAACAACACATTATACATATGTATATCGAAAATTTAAAATGTAGTGTATGTTTGTGTACATATTCGTTACATATTAATATTAATAGTTTTTTATTTTTTTTAGTTACAATGGATTTTTACCCCAAGGTGACCGTGGTAGGAGAAGAAGTAAATTTGTACTTTATAAAAGGCAAGATCCAAATGGAGTTAGAAGATCCAAACATTACGTAGTAAAAACTCCCCATTCTTCCCAGGCCATCTTGGATGCTAAGCAACATTCTATATCATACACATTATCAAGGAATCATGCAGTGATTGTTGAATACACTCCAGATGAAGATACGGATATGTTTCAGGTAATATTAAGTCATTTTGAACTTTTATATACTTGCAGAAAACGATTTAGCATGGAAATAACAAACGACCTGAAAAACTTGGGCATTACTGAGCTGTTTGCACTTGTGGTGCTTTTAATCCTTTTAGGTGTTACACGTCACTAAGTGCAAATTACCTCTATAGGAAATATTTAGAAATAATTGATATATTCTAGAAGAATGCATAAGAAGAAAACCCAATTAAACCACATTACCTACATGCATTTGCTTCTAGTTTTATTTACTCCAATATTGCAAAATATTGAAGCGTTCTTATTTTTTATCATTATTAACTCGTAAAATTTATTATTTTATTGTATTTTGGCCTTCTTACCATATGTAGCCCCCCCCCCCTCCACGCACGTAAGTAAAAACTAATATTACGTACAACTTGTATGCAGCAAGATTATAACAAATATTGATTAGAGGTATTTTTTGATGCTAAGCATGAAACGTACTCTTTTGATAGTCCACTCCTTAATGCTTCACAGCA
>JABXWE010053222.1:0-22239 GCA_014611495.1 Limonius californicus | reverse complement strand
AGTAGTATTTTTAGTGACATAAAAACTTACCCATGATCCTTTAAAATGTTTTGACTAGTAGTACGTGACATATCCAACGCGAGAGACATTGCTCTCGTACTAACGTGGGATTCAATTCCACGTATGCTAAGGCATTAACAATATTGTCTTCCGTTGTTCTAGCCGAGTGTCTTCGCAACTTAGGTCGAAAGCTACCAGTATTACGCAAATTTCGCAGTAAACGCGGAAAAATTCT
Source organism: Limonius californicus (assembly GCA_014611495.1). NCBI lineage: Eukaryota > Metazoa > Arthropoda > Insecta > Coleoptera > Elateridae > Limonius > Limonius californicus. The sequence continues at coordinate 22,004 of JABXWE010053222.1, read as the reverse complement.
CGCATGGCGTAAACGCCGATTTGGATATCGAGCTGTGTATACTCTTTGAGCCAATGCCGCATTTTGAAGGCATTCAAAATATACCGCAACCATATCAACAGCTTCATCATTTGTAAAATGCATTTTAGTTTTAAAGCAAATTACACTGCATCTATAAGTATAATTTTAATATTTGTTGACAAGTAGATTTTAGGCATTTGTTTTTCCTCCATGGCCATTCGTAGCCTTTCAAGAGCTGAAATTGAAGCTGCTGTAATGTCCACGTGTGAGCGGCTCCAACAATGCATTGAGTGTGATGGAAGACAGTTTGAGCATTTAAGGAGGCATTAGTTTTAAAATTTTATGATAACTAAATTTTCTTTCTTCGATATTTTAGGCTAGGAATAAGATATCGAGATACGGTTTTCACTAGCCTATTTAGGCATCATTTCACTACATTTTTATGAAAAAAAAGTTATATTATTGCATTTAATTTTTTAGAGAATTTTGCAATTTTCTGTTATTATATCAAAAAACGCGCTCTAGCGGCATCACTAAAAATTAGGCATATCACAGGTAAGATGGGTTTGATGGAACAATAAATGCTTTTTCCAACGAGACCAAGTTTGTTACAATTCGTTCAGTCGTTTAGGAGTTACAGCTGCTTAGTTAAAAAAACATTGAATCACCCCCCACCATTTTACTTTAATAGATACGTCAAAAAGTGTTACACAAAAATTACTGCAATAAAGCTTAGCTTTAAAAAGCATATATTGTTTTGGTACATTTATTAGGTGCATTTCAGTGAAAAATCACTTTAAAAGTTTAAGATGGCGGTTACGCCCCCTGGTGGCCATTTTGGAAATCTGAAAATATTTTCCGCGGTCTTCTTTTGGCACTTTAGTTATTAATTTTTTTACCGCAAGTCTCTACGACGAATAGTTTCCGAGATACAGCACTTTGCATTCTTATCTGGCCACCCTGTATATATAAATATTGCTGTGTTACAACATGCTCTAATTGAGATATCTTAACTTATTGTTAATTCTAATAAAGCTTAGTTAAGCTACCCTGTATAAAATTACTTGTTTAATCACACATAATTCAAATACGATGTAAATGTTAGCTTCCGATCCAGGAATTTGATCTGTCGTTTCTGTGTAACTTGACTTCCAGGTTTCCAAACGGGGCATTTTAGTGCTCTTCATCTTTGGGAAAACATAGAGGATAATTTTCAACCCTATCTGTGCATTCTTCAGCTGTAATTTGACTTATATTGGTAAAAACATAATGGTTTTGACAACTAGATATAATAATGTTAGCTTGTGAATGTAATACTATTCTTTAGAGAAAGATGTGTGTGAAATAATGTTCTTATGTATATAAGGAAGGCTTGTGTTAATTTTTATTAACTTTGAACATGTTTATCATAATTATTTAATTAATTTAAAAATTTAATTATCAACTTTCTTTTGCTTTCTTGGAAATAGGTCGTGTGAGGTATCAGTATTTGAGGAAATTTGCAAGGAACATTTTGGTGTTTTTTTTTTTCATGTAACTTTAATTATAAGGAAGTTATCGCAGTTTATAGAAATTTGTAATTATTTTAGTTAATGTAGAGCTGCGATTTCATTCGTGGAATCCCTCGGAGTTGACATAAAATACTGAAAATTATGTTCCGTATCTTTTGTTAAAAAAACAAGTTAGTTGAATTTTATTCGTCAGCGTGGAAGTACGCTCCTCCTTGTGTTCGGGTTTGTGTTTTAAGTAAATAAATATTCTCTCACCGTATATCTTCGATTTAAAGTATTTATTTCCCTATGCGTATGTGAAATTTAAAACATTATCGAGAAAATTTCAATTTGAGAACAGTGAAAATGTTAGCATGGATTTGATCGTTATCTGTCTCAATAAGCGTCATTCCAGAGTGTGCTGTTTTAATTTGACAAGGATAAAAACTAAACGTCAAATAACTAAATGTCATTATTCTGATAGATATAATGCAATTAAATAATTGTAATTACAACAGTAAGAAAAACAAGGAAATTCATCGAAATAAAAAGTGCTATAGACTAAAAGGAAGTGCATCGAAGTTAAAAGTAGCATAATAAATAAAATTATTTGGTTCTTACTCAATACATAACTGAAAATCAATTGAAGACACGAGTGGATGAAGGTGTTATGTTACAAAATCAATATTTTAAGTAAATTAAGGTCAAAGTTTTCTTTATGTAATTTTTTTCAGTTTAGCTCTATGCAAGTAATGGTGTGTCTAAGTGGTTCTTAAAGGACATACAATTTCACTCCCTAAACACTAATTTATCAAAAATTGATTTATGTTTTTTCTTGAAAAAAATGTGTACATAACACCTTCATCCACTAAGGAAATGTATAAATTAAAACTATTGGTGAGAAGTAAACGGGTTTATTAAACAAAACGTTTAGTAAACAAACTAACAAAATTTCTAAATGAACAAACTGTGAACTTAGTTCGAAAAATCGGGATACTGTTAGTTCTCCAGAATTGTTTCGTTGTAATACCGGTATTCTGCTTTGACATACTTGATCTGCTCCAGAAGGTTATTTCTCTTTTCATCTGAGAGAATTCCATACTTCCCACGGAATCTCTCGATTCAACGTCTTTGGGTGCTTCCGGAATCTTCTTGTTTTTAAGTATATTAACCTTCTTGAATGGCATCGTTTCGTCATATGATTCTTTGTAGACATAGGATCCATACTCTTCAACTCTTATCCATTTAATTCCGTCCCTAAATCTCACTGTTTCATTTAGTTCGTCTTTTTTTCTGTTTACAAGTCGAAGTGTGTCAGGTAGATCGTCGATTTTTCTAAAATGCTGAGCCATTTCAATCACCTGAGTTTTCCTGCTAGCCGTTGAGATAATTTCCCGTTACTTGTCTGGTACATACATGGTGTCATGCCTTCGTAGTACCGTCTCTATCGGAATGTAAGTAAGTATGGCCAACCTCGGGAAATTTATGGTCAATACGATGGAAGCAACCTTTCAAGATTAGGTATTGGTACAGGCAGATCATATGGAAATTCTTGTTTTGGCCTGCGTAAGAGTCAGACCATGTTATTAAGTGGTCTTTTTCTCTGATGCCGTCGTCGACTTCAATATATCGTATTAAGTTGCTGCATATCTCCGAACTTCCCCTTTTAGCCATGTCTTCTGTCCACGTACAAAAGCAGGCTTTTTCTACGTTTTTTGTGATTATGTGTACCCCGAAGTTATAAAACCACATTTGCCGAAGACAGAATGCTTTTGATGTGGTTAGCTTTGGAAGTGGCATCGTCTGCTGTAGGTCCATTGTAATGTACATTATGTGGTATGACGCTTTTGCTTTCTCTTTATCAGCTTTCAGAGCTTAAATTGCTGCATGGTAATTTTCTTTATGTGCGTCGTTTGCTTCACCGGCATCATAAACGCCGCATGTGTCACTTTTGCGTAGCCAAATGACAAATTAAACTCTGCCACAAAAACTTTTGAGTACGAACTTTTCTTTATTTTAAACTTTTCCGGAAGCTTCTGTTGTTCACGTTCCTCATGGTATAGCTGATACATTTTACTTAGGTTCAGTAGCGGTGAAAGGTATTTTTTATGTGGATTCCTGTTCCTAGAGTAGTGTGACTCCTATACAGGTAATTTTTCTATGTGGTCCATGATACGTTGTTTTACTTCTTCGTCCACCTTATGTGGCCTGTTAGTGTCGTTCCCTCTGCAATCAGGAGGTGGGACTGACATACCACTCTGTGTTCGAGTTTTTATGATGTTAATTTTTTTTTCGACCTATTTGGTACAATGCACACAAAGTTTCTTTGCACACTTGTTCAGTGCCACCATTTTGTTTAACGCTGTATGTATATGATGCACTTTTATGTTTCTTAGAGCCTTTTCGCTCTCTTCCAACGGGTTTCTTAACAATGCTCAGCATTCTTTGCGTTTACATCAAGCTTGTGAAATTGTTCGAGAAATGCTACTCTATCTTTTTCTTCTTCAAAGCGAGAGCTACACTGAACCCTACATTTTTCTCGACAGAGAAGTCCTTCTTTTGGTTCCTTTTTTGGAACAAGTGTATTTTTGTAAGACATATAGCCTCCCCTCTCTCTCTAGCTAGAGCTGCCGAACGCTTTTTCCATGTATCTGGGTCTCGTTTTAGCTTTTTCGAATTACTTTCCCTAGGAGAAAAGTACTTCTGCTTTCTTTTTTTTGGCGTACAAGGCTGGTCAGTACTTTTCCTGGGGTTCTCACAATGTTCATCGACAGCTGTTTCAAGTTGAGATCCCTGTTCACTTGTTTCTGAACAGCTGCTTAGTTCGTCAATGTTTGGAACGTATTCCGCATTACTATCACTGCCTGAAAGGTCTGGTTCCGATGAATCTATCCCCGATATAAAACATGAATCATTGCCCCCTAGCTGGTCGTTTCCATGATAGTCCGTAGATGTTGATGGGTGAAATCTATTTCTGGTCCTGCCCTTCCGACTCTCTTGAGGCACATCGCAGTTGCTGGGTTCAGCATTGTGGCTGTCTTGTGGTTCGTCGGAATTACCAACTTTATCATATTGCAGATTCGATTGGCTGTCTGACGAAATCTTCGAAAATTAGGGTTGAACACCTGGTAAGGACAAATACGCTAAAATTCAGAACTATCAAAATTAAGGCTTATTTCCATGCATTTCTGTTATACACGGAAAGATCTGTAAGTCTGGAATATATTCAATATCTCGACAACAATCGAATAATTAAAAAAGTATGTATAACTTTGACACGAGTGACGTAAGATGTATTACTTTTTTAATTCACTTGTTTACGAGATATTGAATATATTCCACACCTTGCACTCTCACTAATAGCCTTCAGAAGGTTGCCGCTAATGCCAAAATATAATGACGGATTCGTCTTACCTCGATTTGACATATCCACACTTTCAGGTTAGGAATGCTAGGATTTCCAACCAATTCGCGTTTTTCGTCTACGACCACTGGTTTTTTGGAGCTCGTTTGCCCCAACACTAATTTCACCATCTGCTTACGTCTGGAGCACATTTTCTGCCCCAATTTCGAACGCCAAGGTAGCGTAACATAACGCTTTCATCCACAGTTAAATCTAGGATTTCATTGAATATTTGTGATTTTCGATGGTGCTATGTGAAAGATGGGTACATAACACCTTTATCTATGCAAAAAAACCTTTTTGAAAAATTTGTAACATAACACCTTCATCTACTCGTGTCTTCAATTTTGAGGTTAGATGTGTGGATTTTGTATTTAACTATTCAAAAGACAATTACTGGTGTTTTAAAATTGGGATTTGGACATCACCAACTGCAGTTATCAACGTCTATTTCTACGGACAAGACGGACGGGTATGTTACTCAGCGGACAGTGAGCCGACGCGACACGAAATGGGGTTTGCTACGCAGCACGCCTCATTTGAATTTTTTTTGTTTAAAAAAACAGGTACGAGATTTAAAGTCGCTATAAAAATGAAAAGAGCAAATAAATAAAATCCCAAACCCTATAGATATTCATTTATTTAATTTGGTGTGACATTTTTAATTTATGTTTATAGAAGGGAGAGCACAGATAATTGTGATTTACTTTGATATTTGAAATGGTAATTTGAATTTCCCTATGTTTTCTTTTGTTGTGCATGTTTGTTGCTGTTAGAACCGGTATATAGAACAACCAATTGTAGCAGCTTCCATTAGATCAACTAAGAAAGGTTTGTGAGAATATTTGACTTGTGTGTTAAACAATTTAACAATTTAATTTGTATATGTTTAATATCCATTTGAGAAAGGATATCTTGTTTAAGAGTTTAATTTGTTTATGGCGCCCAGCATAGTAAGTTTAACCTGGCACAATTTCATATGCTGTATTTAATTCATTTAAAACCTCAAAGCAGTATTATAAATAGTTATTTAAAATTGGCTATAATACAGCAATATATACAGTGCTCCCGAAAGTAACGGATAAATTCCATAAAATCGTTGAGAAAAATATTTCAAAAAATTGCTTGAACACGTCAATTTTTATTTTTAAATTATCAATTAGAGATGTAATTTACAACCCCCCACCCCTCAACCCCAAAGCACCTGCAACTCCAACTTTAGAAATTTAAATAGCAAAGTACTCTTTCTGATTTTTTCTCTTTTTTTCTCAAAACGTACTTAAGTACCTACCTAAGGACATTTAGGTCTTATATCACTGAAAAGAGAAAAAATCTCGATTAAATGAGTATAATATGAGTATAATGAGTATATAATGAGTACTTTGCTATTTAAAAAACATTACATGTAAGGCGATGCGCCTTTGTTTTCCAAAAAAAAAAATATATTACCCTATAATAGAAAATTAAATACCAAACAAGTTTTATTTGAAATATTTTTTGATATAATGTATATTTAATTCACTATATAACATATTCCATATTTTTCGGACACGGTGTATATATATCCTATATATATATATATATATATACAGGGTGTTTCAATTTATGCTACAGTAAAGCGGTGTCCATAATAGGCTTTCTTATACCAAAAAAAAACACGGTATACCAACTTTTAATGCAACACGTTAAAACATGTTTGCGATGTATAAAAATTCTATTTCAAAATTTAATTTGAACAACTTGTATATCTGCGTTTGCCGACCTATGTGTATATAAACTTTTTGTAGTAATTTTAAAACTTCCATTGAGTGTTAAAGTCCTGCTGCAAGGAACCGAAACATCCTGTATACAGGGTGTATCAGAAATAGTTACTAATATTTAAACTAATAATATATTGGCTCAAGTAGAATTCAAGGGTACTATTAATTTCTCAAAAATCATTAGTTTATTTTTTTGAATTAAAAAATAAAATAAAATTTTGTTTGAGAACTTCTGATGATACATAGAAAATTTATTTAAGCTGTAGAAGGTTATTTACCTAATTGTAAAGTAAATCCAAAGTGGCAATAACGTAAAAACTTGTCTGGCTTGTGATAACCTACGGAATTGGGAGGGGTCAAGGTTTAATTGAAGCAGTTGGAAATTTTTGTAATTAGAAGGCATTTAAGAATTGCATTTACCGCTAAATTAAATTTTTGCGTTTTCATTTTATCATGGAGTATAAAAATTATAAACTAGTACTGCTTCACGCAAAAGAAAACTCCAAGCCCATAAACATTTAAAAAGTACTAATTTATTTCAGAATGCCCATCATTTATTTAAATCGATTTTAACATAACTGGGAAAAACATAAAAAACAGTTTACCACAAAAGTGAAACGTGGATCACAATAAATGTTCAAAATGACGACCACCACTGAGAACACAAGCTTCTGCACGTCGAAGCATTACATTACTTGTCCTTGCGAAAACGGTAGGATCTTGCCGAATCCTATCGGCAGCGTCTTCAATGCGTACCCTCAGTTCCCCAACTGTGTTCACTGGCGTAGAATAAACTAACAGTTTCATGTAGCCCCACAAAAAGAAATCACAAATATTTAAATCTGGCTAACGAGCTGGCCATGGAACTAGCCCGTTTCGTCCAACCCACCTTTCAGGATAGTTATTATTTAACTATTCCCTTACATCCCTAGCATAATGAGGCAGAGCACCATCAACCAAAATCCACATGTTACGTCGTGTCTCTAAAGATACGTTTTCAAGCAATTCTGGTAGGACTTCGTTGAGAAAGTGTAAATACAGAGCTCCATTTAAACGAGCAGGTAAAATGTATAGCCCAATAAGGTAATCACCTACAATGCCTGCCCATACAGTTAGGGAAACCGTTGTTGGAAACTGTGTTCCACTATTTCGTGTGGAATCTCATCTGACCAAATGTGGGTATTATGGACATTAAACACCCCTTCTTGCGTAAATCCTGCCTCATCAGTAGACAATAAATTGAACAGAAAATTTGGTTGGTTGTTGCACTTTAGAAGAAAACATTCACAAAAATCGTGCCTACGTATATAGTCCGCTGGTTGCCAACCTTGAACGCGTTGAACGTGGTAAGGGTGTAGTCCCTCATCACGCAAAATCCGCCAAACAGTAGAATGGGAAACGCCAGTTTGTAACACAAGTCTTCTAGTGTCTAACACTAGGAGTTTCCTCCACTAATACCAAGACATGCTGTTCTACATTAACAACCCTCTCTACTCTTGGATGACCGCGATGATGGTTTTGCGGTTAATACGTGTCATAATCCCGTAAATGTTAGACTGTTCTAGTAAATATACGGCTGTTTGGAATGCGGCGCTGAGGATATCGCTCTAAGTACATTTGCCTTGCCTTTAGAACGTTTCCTTCAGCTTCCCCGTAAATAAGAACAACTTCAGTAAGTTCAATGTTCGTAAAATTTTCCATTTTGGTCGAAACACTGCTTGCCAGCTTCAACAACAAACTGAATAGGAATTACTGACCTACCTAATAGTATTGGTTTGTGGCAGGTGATAAGAAATTTTTTACTCCTCTATCTTACTCTTCTTTCCATAACATGTCGTTAAACTCAAATTTTTGTTATTATCCGCGGTACTCAAACAATTTTGGGTCAAATTTTCAATTATTATTTTCTCATATCTTAAGGATCCCATTGCCAAAGAAATGTTTTTTCTAGTTTGTATATATTGTAATCTACCATCGGATTTAATATTTGTACATTGTTCTGATACACCCTGTATATACAGATACGTATGTTCCCCGAATTATAAACCGTACCAAAACTTCCGCCGTCAAGAATGGCTACATACAAAATCATTGACGTTGAACTGCAAAGCAAAGAATATAAATACTTTATTTAACGTCTGCGGCTCTTAAATTTTTGTCCAAAAATATTAAAAATTTGTTTTAACCTAACAATATTTATAAAGTAAATGTCGCAATTGTATTAGCTTCTGCTGAATTATTGTGTGTTCAAATTTCTGCAGATTGTTCAGAAGCAACCGTAATAGAAAGGATGTCGAGCTTTCTTGATAGCTTCTAATTCTTTACGGTGCTACATAATCCACTTAAAAATTGCAAATGAATATCCTAATATCCTAGTAACTAGATAATTTACAAAGGTATCAACAAAAAGCGGTTGTTGGCGAACTAATATTTCATGCAGAATGGACTCTCCACAAATTACCTCATAAAGATTTTATTCTGCAGCTATCTTATTCCCATTTAATCGAATTCAGATGATTGCTGTTCCCTCTCAGTGATAGGGCTCGGAAGGATCGAAAACCAATTTACGTCGAGAGCTAAACAGAACAACTCGTATGTAAACGCAAATATGGAACAGCGTTTTAGGAAATGCTATAACGTACATACTGAAATTAATATGCATGTTTGCTGAATCCCTTACGCTTAATGCTCTAGTGCGTAAATTAACCAACAATGGCCATTATTAGAGCGTTAATAGAGAACGTTTAGTGTACAATTAAGGCGAAATACGGGAATGGCATCAACATCGTACGGTTCGGGTTGATTTCAATATTGCCACTAAATAACTTGTGCCTTACACAAAATCTGATTTTTTTTTTAAGTTACGGATTTTCGTAGTAGAATTAAGGGCAAGTGTACCGTTGCTGATACTTCTTTCATTACGCTATTACCTTTAAAGTACCGTTCAAAAGCGTATTCCAAAGTTCTAAGTTGTGTATTTGATAATGTTGTCATAAAAAATCTAACTATATATGTATATTGCTGTGTTACAACGTACTCTAATTGAGATATCTTATTGCTAATTCTAATATAGTTTATTTAAACTACCCTGTAGAAAATGGATTGTTTAATCACAAATAATTCAAATACATGGTAAAAGTTAGCTTCGGATCCAGGAATCTAATCTGTCGTTTCTGTGTAACTGGTCTTCCAGGTTTCAAAACAGGTGATTTTGTTGCTCTTCATCTTTGGGAAAGCATAGAGGATACTTTCCAACCTTATCTGTGCATTCTTGAGCTGTAATTTTCTATGGCAACTCACAAATCTTGCAGACTTTATAACAAAATCTAATCCACCCAGCAAAACACCTGATGAAATTGACCAATCAGGAAGCCGCTAGGAAAATGCCACATTCGAACAGTAAATCTTATAACTAAATAATTTAACTATAGATGATTTTAGGTGAAAACATATTATATATTCAAAAGCCTCATTAAAAGACGAATCTTTTAAGACCAAACATGACCCATCTAAAGTAAACACAAAACTAATAGTTAACAACAAAATGTATAAATTATAAATAAACAGTTAAATCTCGTATGAAACATTATGAAAACACACTTAAAATATCCTAACATAACCATACTATCGTTTATAAAACATTTTACCAGGATCTAAACACTTAAATATAGGAAAATTTCGAAATTTCATTAAGTACATGACCTTTTGACATATAAACATAAACAATTCAATAATTAAAGCATTATTCCTTATAAATTTCAATGAAAAGATGCCCTATCTAATTATATAAAGGCATTTGAAGTCATAATTCCCTAAGGAATAGAAATAACTTAGCAATTTCCACACATATAAACGAAATTGTCAAAATATGTTCAAAAACACATAAATAAACAAATACAGCATTGTTGCTATGGGAAATACGACGAAAATCGTACATATTACTTGTACAACAAATTTACATACAAATATTGCAGAATCTAAGCATACTTTCGATGTAATTTTACAAATTCTATAATAGTCGATGAAAATTATATAATTTAGCAGGTAAACAAATTAGTACACATTTAGTGTTCAAATAAATACAACACAAAGTTGCCTCATAAGCTAAGGGCAATGGCATTCAGTACAAATTACACCCAATTACCCACAGTAATACACTTAAATTTACAAAATTGGTCTGAACTGTCAAATTATAAACATTTACATTAATATCAGCTCAAGATTACTCTATAAACGCGGCTCCATTTCTAAATTTCCTTCAAATGAACGCAAACCTTGCAATTCCTATATTACGACAACCAGAAGAATCATCGGAAACGACAACGGATGAAGTCCTTTGAAAATAATGCATGTGCACTACTCATTTTCATACAGGAAAGCTTCCTGTAGTTTTAATACTTTATAATTAAATAGAATTAAGTCCATTTTATTATGTGTCACACAGCAATATATATATATATATATTGTTGTGTGATAGGGTGAAAATGACGTATGCCCCACGTTGATGGCGCCAAAAATAGTTGCTGTGTGATACGTGTAATGAAATTGGGTAGCGACAAAAATATATGTAATGACATTGTTGTTAAGGAAATTTATCTTGGTAAATGGTGTACTAAACTTCGCTCTAATATGACCAAGTAAAATAATGCACACCTGTATACTTGTGCTTCCAAATACGTTAATAAAATTATGACAACAATGTATTAGAATGTACCTTTCACACAACACAAATCTAAATCGAGACTCTTTAAAACAAAATAGCATGAACTTAGAAAAGAAATGAAATTTAAATTCAATAAACAAATCTCAAGGTTAATTAAAATAACGGTTGTGATAATATGGAGTTGCAAACTTACACTCGTTTTAATCGAAACTAACGGAAAACAGCAAAATAATTTAGCTTTAAAGTTGAAACCTTGATTTGTTACAAAATAAATTAAATTTTGAATATTCAAGAAAGCCTTTGCAAATTCTTTACTGGAAATAAGCATGTAATTTAGAACAGTTACAATAAAAAAATTAACTAACTCCTTTCGCAAGTCAAAACTTCTCTCTACATAAATAACTAACTTTTCTTTCTGTGCTTCGATGTCTTCAAAATTTGCGTGCGCAGGTCTTGTGACCTTCGTACTTTGTACTCCAGTCACTGCAATTCTGGTCTCGACTGGTTCCAGCTTCTGGTTTATTCTGAATTTAGTGTCTTCAACTGGCCTCCCAAATTTTAACTGGATCGTTCACGTTATCCCAGCTTCCAGGTAAATAAACAGCTTTTACCTTTTTGTAGTTATAATGTCGTATTGTTCCCAAAATTATCTCAATATGCGTTGTAGGTTATGATACCATCGATCAACAAAGATATTTAACTCGTAGATCCTTGGTTCTGGTTCAACGTTGAAAATTATTTAATATATAAACTCGAAGGATTTTAATGGAGATTTATTATTGTCGTAGCACTGGATAATTGTTGTTATTAATAAATACGTAGCACAGGTAATTGAAGCACATTAAAACTTTTAAAACATTTATTTAACCTTGACAGGTAAACAAACACATAACCTTAAAAATACAAATTCGGTTATAAAATCTTCAGCGTTCGAAATTTTGCAAGTGATGTTCCGCATCTGAAAATCTGCTTTTATACTTCATCATACTACCGTAACTATGGAAACACAACTAAAATTACGAATTTGAAACAAAACCTAATCACGTTTACTTGTCACCTCAGAAAATGGACCAATGAGAAGCGAGCTAGATTATGATCCAACAACAACTTAAAAACTAATAATCTAAATAACTCTCTTATGAATCATGTTATGGTGAAGCCGAATACAAATTTGAAATCCTCATGAAAAAACGCAAATTTAGATACCAAACATGACCCACTAAAAAGTACAAATAAAACAAATACACATTTTCAAAATCAACAAATTAACAATAAACAAATAAATAAACATTTACAGACAACTCAAACACACTTAAACTAATCTACTAACATCCTAACATTGTTAATAAAACATTTCAGCCAGATTAAAATACATAAATATGCGAAAATTAGACAATTTTAAAACTTTCAAAGCCAAATGACAAACAAACATTAATAAATTGATAATTACAACAATGTTTCTAACAAATTATAAACCAAAATATGCCCTGTCTTATTACTCAACAGCATTTAACACAAAAATTCCCTTAAGAATACAATACAAATCACAATTTACAGAAGCATAACCAAATTGTCAAAATTAGCTTAAGGCATAAATAGTTAAACAAATACAACATTGTTGCTATGGGAAACACGATGAAAATCATCTAAACCACCTGTAGTAACTTTATACATACACAAATAGCTGGTTTTCAACATAAAGTATTTCATACAATTTCAATCTTAGTCGAAGAAAATCAAGTTTTATAATAAAATAGGGAAAATAGCAGCTAAATAATACGTAGATCACGATAAATAAAGTATTATATATTTTTATTCAAATTAAAAACGAATCTTCTTCAGATACACATGTTATACATATAACTAAAAACGAATCTTCTTCAAAATCGTAGGTTGTAATTATTAATGAAATTAAAATGGTCAATCTGCAAGATACAAAAAACATTTTGTTAGGTTAGTGAAATTATAAGCTTTAAAACATAATGACTAATGATGTTGGGCCAGCGTATTGTTTGTAGTCTGCAAAAATTGCAAATTAGAGCTTCTTTTTCTTTTTTCTTCGACCTGTTTGCTTCAGTTTGAATAAATTATTTTGCGATGATGGTGTCCAGCACTCTTTGCATCGTTTAGGCAGTCTTCCTCCTTTCCGACACGTGCAATCTTTACAATTCATTCTAGAGGCATTCTGGTTACTTGTTCATTATATTCTTCTGTTTCTTGTCCATGTGACGACGTCTGCAATATTACATTCTGTTCTTATGTCTTCACTTCTTACTCTGTCACTCAGTCGGTGTCCTCTTATATGTCTGAGAGTTTTTATTTCTGTTATTTCTAGTATGGTTTATGTATTCTATGTAGTCTAACAATTTCAAATACACTTCGGTGTCATCTATTTGCAACTGGTTTAGAATTCTATTTTTCTCGGCTTGAAATTCGGTTTCTGTCAAATCCAGTCTCGCGGCATCTGGACCGTAATCTTTACCCTCAGCTTCGCTATCACCTACATGACTTCTGCTCTTCTTTTTTTGGTTGTTGCGTGCATATACATTTACTCTTTCCCTTTTTTTTTGCAAAATTGGTCGAACGGCGAATAATTACTGCTGCTTGACAAACATTGTTTATGCCAGGATGGACCACAATTGTATGACAGTGCCGCCTCATAACACCGTCGCTGATAAGAACCACGTTGCACATAATTAACCCTTTTCCCCTGAAAATTTTTCTATTAATGACATGAACCTCTCTACCTGATTGGTTGTCACATTCTTCGTAAGCCCGTTTTGCTTTTCTTACTACAAAATCTATAGTTTTGTATAGTTCTTCGGCCACTGGACTACTTCTTAACAATGGCATGAGATTTTCTTCGTTGGCATCCTTTCTGTGGCAATAACGAATACTGCAACGTGAATGGTCTCCGAAAACATGATTGGGGATGTTACATAAATCTTCACATAGCTGTTGAGTTGTAGATTTCGAAGATTTCGTGATAGCCGACCTCACAGCTGCGCTTAGTCTTGGTAGCCTACATTTGACAATACGCCTAGCGGAAATTGCTAATTTTGTATTTCCAACAAGTTTATGGAGGTTTGATGTAAATGCCCTAGTTACGTGATTAGCACATTCAAGTTTTAAAATGTATCTGCCGTAAGTTACGTTTTCAAGAATTCTTGAATATACACTGGAATCTCCGTCTCCGATAACATATTTATATCTAATATTGTAATGGTTTTCACTTTCGTTGAAAACCTGTATAATAATGTCTTGTCCCATACTGCTGGAAGCTCCAGTGTAATTTTTGAAACACTGGTGTGCACTAGGCTTTCGCTTTTTCAGTTTCACTGTGGTACAGATATAACAAAATTTGTTTCTGATGCCGATAACTAACAATTTTTTTGGTTTTAGTCCTATGATGCAAGCTGCTACCGACAAAGATGAAAAACCATGGCCGTAGGACCGTTTCGCCCAACCTCCGTCAACTATTACAGTTATGTAGGGTTTTCCGTCCTCCACATCGCCACTTTCTATGGCGAGTTTATTTTCTTCTTCTGCAGCTTTGACTATCTGATAATGGAGTTCAGTTTCCCACACGTTGCCAATATTTGTTACTAGTTTTCTGTAGAACTTTTCATCATCGGGATATTCATCACCGAAAAACGTTCTTCGGATTGAGAATAACCAATTCCAATAGACGTTGCACCCCAAACCAATGACTCATTTATTGCACTTGTTGATGGTTGTGATGATATGGAAATGTTTTTTTTACATGCTTCACAATAGTAATGAATCACTGATATTATTCCACGTTTTGCTTCCTTCCTAAATTTCATTTTTCCCATTGTACATGTACTGTCGTGAGAAGATAGCTTCTTTACTTCCGAAAGGAAATGTGCAATATCTACGATACGATTTCCTGTGCAGTAACATAAATTTCGGGATTTGCATCAGTCTCTACAACTAAATCTGGTAGAACCTCATCTGGAAGACTGAAATTTCGAAAATTAAAAACAGAAAACTAAAATAGCAAAATTGAATAAAATATGTTAAAATTTGGCAGTTAACCAAAAAAAGGGGGGAAAAGAAGAAAGCGTATCCTTGCGAACTAGTGAACTTTTACGGAAAACGAGTTGCACATAAAAACCTTCTGTATATAGGTAACACAATTAAAACTTCCATGTCATCTCTAACAAACGAGGGTTACCAATTAGCATAATTCCTATTACGTTTCGTGCTAATAAGTAGACGAAGAAACGATTATATATTATCACTTTCTATAAATCGTATCTACCTTCAAAATTAAGAAATATAGTATGGGAAAATAAGAAAATTATGCACAGCAGTATTTCAATATTATATTCACTTTAAAAAATAGGGAACGTGTGCATCTTCAGCAACGGTGTTGGCATTTTTAATTAGGTGGAGCACTTTTTCTCGCATTTGTCACTGTCGTTGAGCTTTGGATACTTTTAGAATTTTGTATAAGTATGGTAAGAAATTTGTAAGGCTTTTATTTGCGCTCATAGTCCGTTGGCTAAATTAAACAATTAAGGCCTTTGCAATTTTTTGGAAAAGTACACAAAACAGAATATTCCAAACGAATCGACATTAAGAAAATATTATATTTCCGAGTTTTATGCAGTAACATTATACAAACTAAGAGAAATAGTAAAGGATCACAGTATTTGGGTGTCTTCAGATGAAACAATAGATACAGAACAAAGATGCGTAGCAAATGTCATACCTGCTTACTCTAAAAGTCTTGGACAAAGTGAATCATTCAACAATTACTGCTGTCTATTACGCTGAAAATATTGAAATTATGAAGAAAGCTGTTAATGATTTCGACTCTGAAGACGTACAGGGCATAGAAGAAGCACAGTGTATTCTGAAAAAAAAAGATATTCGAGAAGGTTTGATTTTTATTCGAGCTAATGTGGCTTGCATTTCATCTGCAATCTCTAAACTAGAAGCGATGGGATTGTCTTTACAAGACAGCATTGAAATAGTAGAACATATGTTTAGGGGTTTAACAATAAAACTGAAGGAAAAGAATTTCATTAATAAATTAAACGAAGTGCTGTCAAAGTATACGTACTAAAAACAACTGAAAGATATAAGCGGGGTGATGCAAAATGAAACAGCTTTTGCAGCAAGAAATGAACATTGAAATATCACTGACATTGTAAATTATGAATTTGTACCAATAGTGTCGTGTGATGTCGAGAAAGCCTTTTCACAGCATAAAAATATTCTCGCTGACAACAGGCGTACATTTACATTCGAAAATGTATTACACCACGTTGTTGTTAAGGGCAATTATGATTTGTTTCATAACTTAATTAATTTTAAATTAGTAATTGTGTGTTTTTTAATTAATTCTAATTAAATAATTTTGGATTTAAAAATGTTTTGCGCATTTTAATAGAAAAATAAATACATATTCATATAACGTTAATGATTTTTTTTCTAGTTAGTTGACTTTTTAGTGCATATTTAAGAGCATACTTTCGATGTGTCTGATGCATATTTGCATGCACATTTTGGCGTTTTTTACTGCATAATTATCGTAAGTCTAACCGCTAATTTACATCGGATCGGCTGCTTCGCAACGACTAGTGCTTTATAATTCCATGCTGTGTCTCAGTCCTGTCAGATAAAAGGAGTGGAGAAGTCTTTGCAGGTTGTCTTCGTTGTCCGTAATTATGACGGCATCGTCGGCATAGCATATTATTTTCAATTCCCCTTTATCTGTTATGTATCCTTGACCTGTTTTAAAGGTTTCTTCAATTATTTTGTACTATATTAAATAGTAGGGAACTTAATTAGTCTCCCCGTATGATGCCAGTTTGTATGTTTATCTCGCGGATCAACCTGTTATTCACAAGCATAAGTATTTTTTTGTCGGTATTCAGTTGTTTAGTTATTCTTATTATGCTATGTGGTACATTGTATTGCTCAAGAATGGCTGTTAGTCTGCTAGCTTAACTTTGCCGAATGCCTTTTTCAGGTCAATAAAGCACATGAAAACCGGATTGTCATATTCGATTGATTTCTCAATTGTAAATATTGCATCCACTATTGATATTTTATTAGCGAAATCTGTATTGCTTTTCTCTCGTTACATTATAGTCGTTGATGTTACTTTGTATAATACTGGTAAACAGCTTCATAATTGAGGCAAGATAAGTTATTCCTCTATAATTTTCCCGTTGTTTCTTGCTACCATTTTAAAAAATGGGTATGGTAATATTTTCTTCCATGCCGATGCTATTTTTCCAGTTCTTACAATTCGTTGGAATAATTTTGTTAGTTCGAGGTGTAGTTCTTTTCCCCCACATTTTAGAAATTCGTTTGTGACTCCATCCAGTCCTGTTGATTTTATGTAACCTAGCTGTTAAGTTCTTTTAAAATTTGCCGCTCCATATGAATTAATTTCTTAATTGGATTGCCGCTTCGTCGGAATTAATAACGTTATTTGAATTTTCGTTTGTATGGTGGATACAGTTTCGCTATTTTGCGTCTTTCTAAAATTGAGTTATGTTGACAGTTCCCTTTGTGTCAAAATTGCCGAATATTCATTTCCTCCCGCTTGACCTTGGACGCTTCTAAGAATCAACGTGCCGAATTATTCCAGATCGTTCTAGAACATTCCATGACATTTCGAAATATGGTGCAACCTTTTGGGGGAAGGGCAGATTTCCGTTGCGAAAGTTCGTGAGTCAATTTTCGATCTCTGATGACTCCGGATCTACGAAAATTCCATCAATCGGGGGCCGTAATGAAGTTAAGTGCTGCAGGGGCGGCTTTTGGGTTTTTAGATGGGTGACCATTACGTGTGAGTTTCGTTTCGCTGTTTTACCAAGGGGTAAAAACTGACCCCTGGCAGTTCCATCGGTGCGACGATTGCATCCAAGCTTCGGGCCCCTTGCGGTTGACTTCATTCAATCCAGTCTGCGGGGGCGTGCCGCTGGATTTTGTTTGCATCATCCTGTTTAATTATAAACCCCGTATTGTGCCGGCCGCTCCTAGGATCGTTCAAGGTAAAAATCTAGTTTTTGTGTTGTGAGAAAGAAACCTTTTTTTGCTTGCGTTAACTTGCAAACTTCAATTTTTGCTTTCATGTAACTAGAAGCACGACCTTCAGTCGCCATATGTGGTTTTTGTTGTTATTTATAAAGCTAACAAAATTATATCCTGTTTTATTCTTGTAAACTTCAGCGTCCCTGGTGCACGTTGCTGTATGAAAAACGTAAATCTCGTTGCACCAGTGGCGGCGAGTTTTTTCTGAACGTTCTAAAATTAAAAATATGTAATCCAGACTTATGGCGTTATCACTTGTTGTCATTTTCTTGTACTGTGTCATTTTTAACAGTTTAATTATATGTGTGTTAAAAATGTACTGCTTCTTATTGCGTCTTTTTTACTTGTTTGTGTACGAATTTTGCAAGCTTCATATATATATAGGAGGAGACACAATAAAGGTGAGTTCCATTCCCGTAAGCTATTGGCTTCTCGGCCTTCCACGTGGACCTACAATCAGCTGGATTCGGAAGGTGGCGCCCACAAATTTTGCCTTGCCTGTACACTTTCGTCCCGTAAGCGATTTTCACGAACTTCCCCTACTCCTCTGAGCTAAGCTGTAGGCCGTTTTCCACCTATCTGGTTACGGGTCGTCGGATAAGCTCGATTGGCCGGTAACATAGCTAGCTTTCTTACGTTTTTCGTTATATGTTTTTCTAATTTGCTCCATACATCGGTCGGTTCCATTTCTATTTGCTCTTCCCCTTTGTTCATTGGTTCATCGTGTACAAATTAATTGATGAAATGTTTTATCCAGTCTTATTCTGTGATTGTTTACGTTTGAATGAACTCGTTTATTTACCCTTTTGAAATTAAATCATTGCTTATAATTTTATCTTGCAATAAGCGAATGCGGGGGTCTTTAGCGTTTGAAACTTAGCAGTGGATTAGTATTAAGCAGGGAATTTAATTGAAACTCATTTTAATTTTTAAAATAGTAATAAGCGGTCCGTTTAATAATTTTATTATATACATCATAGATGTGCATAACAACACGACAATAGTATAATATTATAATAAAAGTATATAAGCAAACCTTTAAAGCACGCACGACGGGTTTAAAAGCACGAAGCGAAACCGAGTGCCTTTTAACGGAGCAGTGCTTTAAAGGCTCTTATACACGAGTATTATGCGCTATTTTTTATTATACCAGCACTACAATCTGAAAATTATAACGAAAACAGGAAATTAAAATCCCGTTTTCGAAGTAATCTTGTCATGATGTCATTAATCGTTGATATAGAAACGGTTAGCAATTGTTGCTTCGTTGCTATGCATATTTATTATAAATTTGTTTATTTGTGAAGTTTGTTTTGACTTTGTGTTCGTCAATTACAAAATTAACGAAAACGAAGATATTTTATCCGAGAAAAATGTTAGCCGAACAAGCTGAACAGCGATTAATTCCCGCGAAATCTAAACAAATGTATTGCAAGGAATACGAAAAATTATCCAGCTAGATGGTCAACAAGTGAATTTCTTGTTACCTTGGCAACTTTAAAGCACTAGTGTTTTAAGAGCCCGTTTTTGCACGCTTTTCAGTTTCAAAAACAGAGATTATGATTCAGGTATAATACAAAATACTTTTACTTACGATAACACTTGTTTGTTTCAAACATGAACTACACTTGTCAAGTAAAGTAAGCGTGTTAAGCAAATATCAAATCAACGGCAAATTTGCCATAAGCTTCACTGCTATCTGGGCTTAAGAATGACTTCTAAAATAAAACCTTAAAGTTTGCGCACTCTAATGTACAACAACAAAACGATTCAAGAGAAACAACAATTAAAGGTTACATATCACAGTCAACTTGATGAAGTATTATTTAAAAAAGAAGTACAATAGCATTATATTTTACAGTTGACAAATGATTGCAATAACTTTCTTGATACAGCTTTTTACAAATTACGGAAAGTGTACGCCATGTAAAAAATGAAGGTATGATTGACGATTCTAGTAATGCATTTGTCGACTTCCTCTTACCGTTCCGAAGGAAAGTATATTAGTGATCTTTTTCGTCGCTGTTATCATAATTAATATCAAACTTTTTAATAAACAGAAACTGATTCTGTCTTATATGTTTTGTATTTAGTAATAAATATTTCATGTGACTGAATACCAAATCTTACAAAATTGAATACAATTAATGGTGAGACTCTGTGTTTTATTACTACGTCCTACAATATGTGTTGGATTCCTTGTCTTAACAAGAACATTAAATACAAAAGTCGATGAGTGAGCTAGACGTAATAAATATTGTGTATGAATGGGTTGACTGTTTACGTTATTCTTTCTCAGAAGAGAAACATGATATACGGCAAAGCACCCAAATACTGTAAACTAATTTTAATTTCGTTCTTCGAGTTTTAGTTTAGTCTTTGTCCTACTCTGACTGCGATTACCACGCATTGCTATTAAATAAAGAATAATTCTATTTGGTTATAGCAATTTTGTGTTTTATTTCACCTGTCCATTTCCAACAGGTTATGGGCCCAGGTTACGCGAAATGACATAAACCACTAAAAACTATTATTTCAAGTGAAAAGTGAAATAAAACGTGAAGTTCCTCTTAGTGCATAAAACAAAACTACGTGTTCCGATTAAGTAGTGCAAATAGTGCAAAACCCTACACAGAATGGAATCGAAACACAATAAAAGGAACATTAAACCCTTTAATGGCGATCGATACAGTGTTTGGAAATTTCGAATTAAAGCGTTGTTGGCTGAATTAAATGTTCTAACTGTGGTTGATGAAGAACCACCGGAAATGCAAGAAGCTGAAGACTTAGATGTATGGATGCAGCAAGAAAGAACGGCAAAAAGTGTAATTGTCGAATACCTAAGTGATGCATTTCTTGGATTTGCAAAGGACAATGCTACTGCAAGAGAAATCATAAAAGGTCTTGATTTGATTTACGAAAGAAAAAGTTTAGCAACACAATTAGCTTTGAGAAAAAGGTTATTAAGTCTCAAGTTACAAGGTGACACTACGCTTATAGCACATTTTACTAGATTTGAGGATTTGATAGCTGAACTAATTGCAGCTGGAGCTAAACTAGATGAGACAGACAAAGTATCTCATCTTTTATTAACAATGCCCACGACTTATGACGGGGTAATAACTGCTTTGGAAACCTTAACTGAAGACAATCTCACTTTAAGTTTTGTTAAAACACGATTGTTGGACCAAGAAGTTAAGTTAAATAATGAAAGTTGCAATACCAGTGCAAAAGTTTTGCAAGCTGAAAGTGCTGGCCCAAGTAACTACAGAGTTCAACAAAGGTCAAACAAAAGAGATGTTAAAAGGTTCTACAATAACAATAGACAAACAAAACCGTATCGACATACGTGGGTGAATAATAATTCAAATTATCAACACAACATCAAAGGACATAAAACTAAGTGTGAACATTGCGGTCGAACCAATCACTCCAAACAAAATTGTTATTATTACAAGAGAATGAAGAATACCCACGAAGAAAACGATCGCAACAGGACGATTCAAACAATTCAGACTAGTGACAAAGAATGTTTTGCGTTTATGGTCGGCGCTGGAATAAATTCAAGCTCTTGCTCTCCAAGTGATCTAATTTTTATATTGGATTCTGGT
>JABXWE010053220.1:0-11915 GCA_014611495.1 Limonius californicus | reverse complement strand
ATGCAGTGGCCATCCTATCAAATGCATTGGTTTGTTTGGCTAGCAATTCAATTTTTTGTTTGTAATAATTTTGTTTTATTTGATTTTTTAATATCACTGCCTCGGTTAAGGTAGCAGTTGCCTCCAGACTATGATGCAGTCGTTGTACTGCTACCCGTTTCTTTTTACCTGCAAGTAAAAATATTAAAATATCAAAAGTGTTGCATGTATTAAACTAAATCACAAGTAGTAGTAGTTAAAAAACTTTATTTTACTTTCTACACATTTAATTAAATTGTGTCCAAAAATACCTGCTGGGGTCTTTGAAGGTGTACCTTCATGTTTTACGTTCCTTCTTGTATCAGCAAGTGGGGTTGGTGGAATTTCTTTGCCAGCTGTTGAAGGTAGTCCTTCTTCAGATGTACTCGCTGGCACAACCACATGCACATGGGATACTAATAACAATAAGGAAACACTTAAAAATAATGTATTTAACTTGAGTTAATAAAATTATTGTACCTGCTGAAGTATCACCTGATGACTTGACTGATGCAATGGATGAAGAAGAAAAATATTGGTCAGCAACAATTTCTACATCGTCCCCCAATATAGTTTTAAAGTCCTATAAAAAATAAACAATGTAGAGGAATTTACTTTATACAAAAAAATTTAATAGTATAACATAGTCAAATTCCGTAGCCGATTCTTTTATATCAGCATGTCCCTCTACTTGTGTTGGTGCAATTAAACATAGGACATCCTCCTCAACAGGTGTGAGCACCTCGGTAATTTCACCACCACCCCCTGTACCTCGACGATGAATATTTATTTTGGCTTTCTTCGTACGGGTTTTGTTTCGTTTATCTTGCCAAGTCTGAAACAAAGGCATTTGTATCTATTATTTAGCAGTGAAAAAAATTAATTATTTATTTTTACCTTACGCCACTGTACCCATGTTTTATTGGCGCCAGGAATTGCATTTAAAATTGCTGTTAATTGATGCCATAATAGTTGCGCTTGCTTGTACGTAAAAGAAGACGTGAATTTTCCAGATGTTAATTCCGGATGTACACTTAAAAATTCCAGCATTGTTCGCTGCTGAGAAACAGAAATTTTAGCACTTCTCTTGCTCTCCATATCCAAACTCAACAAACACTAAACAGCAGCCAACTTGTAACACACCTTTCTCTTGTGGATGCAAGTTTGAAAAGAACTTACCTTTAGGTACACTTACATAAATACCCTTTCCGGGAAAATCCAAGCGCATTTATTTATTTTTCGGACGGGATAAACAATAGGTAACTCTTCTTCTAGTTAAAGGAGGGGTAAAAGCTTTCTAATGTCGGGAAAACCAAACTACCTAACTAAAGAATTTCTGAAAGAGAATAATCCTTTGCATCCGTTTTGTTTATTTAGTCACTGAGGGGAATGAAACCAACTATAAAAATACCAAAATTTGGGAAACTGCAAACATAAAAATGCGCCAAAATGATTGGTTCTTATTGGTTTACAATTAAAATGCGTATGAAATAATCTCAGACGTTAGTACGCCACTCGCTAAGTAGCCCTTGCTAGCGAACACCGCTCGAGAATACGGTTTAGGTGTATTTTGCTTATCGAATGCGATACGAAGTATTCGCTACGTAGCGCACACGCTTGTAAGCGAACGGTTTCGAGAATCGGCCCCCAGGGGTGCTACCTGCGAATGGGGTTTCCCGAGGAATATTCTTCAAAAAGTTTTGAACTGCTGAGATGATATCGCTTTTCCTTTGGGGAAACCATTTTTGGGAACTCTCGACGATCCAGTTTGCCAAAATAATTTCTTTCTCTGGTGTTCGAACCATGTTAGGCCCGGGCAGTACTTTTCTGAATTTTGAACTAAGTTGAAACCGCAGTGTGGCCCTTGGTATGCTGTACTTTTTGGAAGTGCCGAAGATTGATGCGCTGGTTTTAATTTCCTCCAATGCGATTTTTATTTGCCTTTCGGTGTACCTCTTCACATATGTAGCTTTGACTAACTTTCACTTTTGGCATCTAGAAGAAAAAATACTAGAACATTAGCTACCTTCATACAAGAGATAACGCGAAACAAACAAGAACCGCCAAAAATTGAAATTTGAAAAGAATGTCAGTGATATGAGTAGAACAATGTCATAATTTTCCAGCCAAATTATATACCGTGAGTTCAAAAAGTAATTACATAAGGATTGGCCATGGAAAATAAAAGTAGTGTCAACAGCAAGCTTTAAAATTCATTAACAGCTGTCATCACTGTTGTATACCATTGGCTGTGCCTAAACGTCAATTGGTATATAAAGCTTGCATTAGACACTATTTTATTATTCCATGGCCAACCGTTATGTAACTACTTTTTGAACTCACGGTATATAATTTGGCTGGAAAATTATGACATTGTTCTACTCATATCACTGACATTCTTTTTTAAATTTCATCACGCACACGAGGTCTGCTCAGTTAGCAATTTTTTTTTCAAATTTGTTAGAGCAGCATCCGTTGACTTAGGTGAAAATAATAGTAGAAATATAGAAGATTCAATGATTGGTTCTCTGCATAAACAGGAATGCGCCATTGATTGGCACCCATGCCAATCATTGGAAAAACACTTGTTTCGCGATCCAATCGTTGGCACCACCAAAATAATAAAAAATATAGATTCTATAGCATGTATTTAATGGAATTATCGTTGAATAAAAGTATATACTAATAATGAAATAAACTCCAACGGTTTCTGAATGGAATTGGCAAAATTATGACCTAGTTCCTGAAGCTGAATTCTTAAGAAATTCATAAAAAACTCACCTTGGCGAACATACTCTGATACATCAGCCTCTCACATCGAAACTGAAAGAGTTACAAATGGTGTATCGCTTGCATTCAATAATACAAGGTTGCCAGACTTAAAAAATATATACAATTTGTTAGAAAAGCCTGCGATTCTCTGTTTAAAATAAAAACTGTACGAAGGTGCCAATCATCGGGGACCTGCCATCAATACCCGCATTTACCCTACCTTGTGCTAATTTTTGAGTTGCGTGTTTCATTAAAAAACAAGTACATATCAGTGGCGGCTTGTACTAAAGGGCACAAGGGCACGTGCCCACCCAACCACCAAGATAAACACGGAAAGAAATACGCATGTAATTCAGTGCATTATTTTAATTTCATTATTTTAACGATGGTATCAAATTTTCCTTCCGCACCAAAGGCGCTGCTAACACGCTCAAAACTATGTTCCGGGTAACGCTCTGATTTGTTCCCCATGTAGAGGTGATTCGGTTGCCCATCGGTTATCTTCTCTATAAGCGATATACCAGGCGAATGGGGCACCGAGCACATTGTTCCCCATTTAAAGTCAACGTTTGAATTTGGACTTAGGAGCGCTGTTTTTGCGCAATCGCGTGTTTGAATTCAAAGACGAAAGTGACGTCTTTTTAATGATGGAAGTTAATTGTGTGCAAAAAGATCGACTGAACGCATTGGCGGTCCTATCAATAGAAAAGAAGTTCGTCCAGTCTATCCCGGATTTTGACAACAAAGTCATAGACGTCTTTTCCAGCATGAAAAATAGGAGAATGGATTTTATGTACAAAAAATAGGTAGGTAAGATTTTTCTTGTGCCCACTCTCTTTCTTAACTCACGAGCCGCCACTGGACTGTATATTCAAAAAATATTTATTAACCTCAATTAAACAACATTCTTTTTCAAAAATTGCAGGGGATTTTAGGTATTTACATTTATTTGTTCCTAAGGGTCACGCAGGAACATCGAAACAGTAGCTGATTTTAATTGTACAATCTGTAGTAGGTTGTATTTTATTTAATTCGTAGTTTTGACTTACTGTAAATGCCGCAAGGTATAAGAGCACTCAGCCACAGTTTTTATTACATTTTAATAAAAATTTGTAATAACTTGATGTGTGTAAGACAAATTTGACGCGTTTCAAAGTACTCGAACGTCACTGCTGCCATCTAGCGGTCAACATTTTGATACGCCCATATTAAACTCAAGACGTGACAGCACCATACAAAGGGGGCGGAGTTTGGTTTCCATACATCTTGGGATAGCGCTTTTATTTATTTATTTTACATGAACGCACGACGAAGCAAACAAGCTGCAGCAATGAAGACCACGAGCGAGATAAGAGAAAGTGCGCGGAGTCGACGGGCGGGGTAAATACATGGTAAACATACTCTTCTCTGCCCCCTGTGATTGTTAATAAACACTAAAAATTGTTCGTTTGCGCATCGATGCGACGCCAATTTTGTAGAAAATCCTGTAGGTTTTAGAACATCAATCTACAGAACTTTGTACAAAATTTTGCTGTATGACACGACACAGAATTATGTAAAAACACTTTGAACAAAATTCTATGCCCTGTCATACAGGCCTAAATGCACACTACCAATATGCAGCGATGGTTCGTGCGGGTTTGCAGTTGGTGCCCTGCACAAAGACGCCTGATCAGTAGGTGCGCCATTTCAAGACGATAAATAATAGTAGGGGAGGGTGGGTAACAGTGAGACGCTTTTTTTTCTAAGGGCTTGAGCTAGGGTATTATTAGCCACAATTAATATTCTTTTTTACCCATACATTCTAACATATATGGTTGGTGTTTTTCACTGGTCAATTTGGTAATGAGTTGAATACTCTCAAATACATAAATTATTAAAGTTACATGTGACATATGTCTCACTGTTACCCGTGGGTGGGGAAAAGTGAGACATATTAATTTTTGGGATCAGTAAAATATTTATTATTATTTATTTACCAAAAAATGTAGATATATACATATGGTGCTTAGGTGCTAAGTTCAAGACTTCAGCGAATATCTATTGAATCAAAATTTATTTCGAATTGATAGTATGAATTCTGTCTCTTCGTCTGACCGTAGTTCAAGGGTTGTGGTAAAATCATTTTTATGTTTTTTTCTAAAACGGTGGAATTGTCTGGGACATCCGGTAAGATGAATTTTCCTGATAGTTTTCTACTTCTTCTTAAGAAAGTTACCTCAAACTCGGCATTTTTCTTTATCCTTGTCAACATTTTGCCTACGTAATAAACCTTTTTTGATTTTGAATTTTCTGGTGCAAATTCAATTAGGACATAATCACCTTCAACTGGAGCCCTTTCCAACTCTTCAAAATTTGAGGGGTCTATTTCTGGTTCAAAATTGCTGCTAGTGCCATCAGAATTCCATTCTTCGTCTTCTTGTTCTTCATCATCTTCTACAACTTTTCTCTTGGTCGCTTTCTTCTTACTTTGATTTGCTAATCCCAGCTGTCTTTTGTTGTATTTTGTCTCTATTTCATTCTTCTCCGGCGTGTCAGTGGCAATGATGCTTTTACCTTTCTTTCTGCCTCGCTGCGTACTTTTTCTTGCTTCGGCTTTAGGGTATCCTCTCATATCTTCCGGGCTAACGAATTGTTGTTTTCACATTTGGTGGTGTCTCGGGAGGTGGTAGAGTCCGATGTGGAGTCTGGCTGCGTGAATGAGTAGGTTCTTCCTCAGGCTCGTCACTCACATCAGTGATCAGATTTGGAGCAGGTCTGGCAGTTACCGAACTAGGTAAAAAATCCACTTCTGTAAATACAGGCATATCGTAAGGATAAATTCCACATTTCTTGAAGGCTGCAGTGATATTAGCTGGAAGCATTGATTTTAAATATGCTTCACCCACACAAGAAGCATCTTCATAAATAGATATAGGTTTTCCTGGGTGACGCATTAACCAACTATCCACAGCAAAATTGTATGCCAAACTGAATGGCTTAAAAATCCCGACGTCTAACGGCTGAAGCTTGTTAGTCGAGTGTGGGGGAAAGGTCAGAATAGTAACACCGTTTTCCTTAGCAAGATTCAGTACACCGATGGACAGGTGACTTTCATGATTGTCGTATAACAGAAGACATGGATTGTCTTTGGAACTATTCGTGTGTTTAATAAAATGTGCCATCACTTTCAAGAACAACTCAGAGTTCATCCACCCTGATGGGGATGCCAATCCCAAAGTACCAGGCGGTGCTCCTGCAATCATGTGTTCCTTAAAATGCACACGGGGAAACACCATTGCAGGTGGAAGGTGATTTCCTGTGGCATTCACAATAACACACGTTGTCACAAGAACCCCCCTTTCTCCACTAGTGACCTTGTTGACCTGCTTAACACCTTTTGCAGCTAGGACTTTAGCAGATTTTTGACCAGTCAACGTCGAGGTCTCGTCCAAGTTATAAATTCTAGTGCCATCACTAAATCGCTCATGTCTACCTATTGCATTATATAAATTGTCAAAGAGCTTGCTAACATTATGTTCATTAAAAGACTACAGCCTTCCGGTGTTCTCAATGAAAGGGTTGGATTTCGTATTATAAAACTTCTCAACCATTCTATGCCTGCCATCTTCTTTGTTTTCCAAGTTTCTGGAATTTTCGAATTATTTGTTATTGCCAGTTCATAAGCCAACTTTCGACAATCTATTAAAGGCAACATTTAAGAACATTTAATAATATACTGTGCTAAAGAATTTTCTTGTTCATTTGTGAATATTTTATTTACTGCGTAGTTGGGGGTCATTCGAATGGATGTATCTGCGTTTTGTTTCTGCTTTTTTACATATCTGAAATTTAAATTTTTGTTAGATAGGTATGTAGGTAGGTACCAATATGCCTTTTTCTAATAACCTACCGTACTAATGTCTGGAAACTTAAATGCTCCTCTTTTGCCACAGATCTTATACTTCGTTCACTGAGAACTGCTTCTACTGCCCTACTCATTTTTTCTTCGGAAAATGTTCCAATATTAGTTTTACGTGGTGGATTTCTAGGCATCCTGGTAATAAATTGAGAGTTTCCTGCACCAAACACAGAAATTGTAATAAGAAATAGAAACTACAACATTATACATGGTATGTAGGTAACCGTGGGACATATCGTACTGTTATCCACTTTAAAATGTCTCACTGTTACCCAAATCGCCGAAATTTTCAGAAGTAAAATAGTACGCTAACTTCAATGTTTATTTCAAAATGTGACTGCACTTACCTTAAGCCAAAACTACTAATTATTCACCAAACCCATGAAAACTTAAACAATATTGCTCGATTTAATCACAATCACTTCATGAAATCACCGTTGAAAATTACTTTTGCCTCTCGAAAAGCAGTTGATACCAGAACTATCAAAACTGCCATGATAGGTACATTGCAATTGGATAGAACGGCGCCTGCGAAGGTTAAATAAATCCTACTAAGGTGCGGATTAGAATAGAAAGTAATTCAAATGTCTCACTGTTACCCGCGTCTCACTGTTACCCACCCTCCCCTAAATTCTGTAAATTATATATGCAATGTTCTTATTCATGAAGTAAAACTTTACCGCACAGATGGCTGTATTTAAAATAAAGAGTAAAGGGATAAAAACGATCAGAAAACTCAACAATTATAACTTGTATCCATCTTTAAGACTTCTATAGGTAGTACTTACGTGGGACCGCGGTGGTGCGGTAGTGCGGGAATGCATTGTCCACTCGAGGTCACAGTAAATGCAGTCGCTCCGTTGGGGCGATCGAATCCCGAGTGGGGCGACCGCATTTCGCTTAGTTAAGTTTAGGGTGCATGTTGCATGAATGTTTAATGTGTAAGGGACGCCCATACTCCCCTGAAGTAATGCGAAAGCGGTTCCGGGGGGGGAACGGTAGTATGAATGAGTGAGAAAAAAAGGTAGTACTTATGTAGTTTCTTATGTTTGGATTGGGTTCTTTTTTAAATTTTGTTATTGCTTTTTTCGTGATGAATCACATTTTAAAAATTGCATACAGAGCTCTTACTGTTACAGAAAATTTTGTATTTCACAATTTTCAGCAACTGATTTTGAACTCTCCCTGTGAACTTAACTAAAATATGAAGCACACATAAAGCCAAGGATTAGGGAAAGCTTATTAATAAATGTAGCTTACAACACTGCATCCTTGCCAACCACCTGTAAAACTTTTCAGACTGAATATTTCAATATACAGTTTTTTTTAAATAAGCTTCATGTTACATCTGAATTATGATGTGTTTCCTCTTCGTTTTATTTTTTGGGAATTATTGCATGAATGTGTGATTCGGGTAATTTAAAAAATCTTGAAGTTTATGCTTCGGTTTTATTTTAATACATTAAAAAACATTCAGATATAAAATTAATTATGGTTACTAAATCCGCTTAGATTAATAATTAATGAAATTTGAAGAACTTTAACAAAAAAAAACTGCCATTTTTAATAAATACTTCCAAACTTCAAATTGGAAATTATGCTGGTAAGATTGAGGAATAGCAAAACTACAGAATCATTTACACTTACCAACTATGAAAGGAGGCAAAATTTTTTTAACACAGCCTCTATTAGCAATGGCATTTTCATCTTCAACACTATATTAATCAGATTGGCAATGTCCACACATTCAATGGCCATCCCTAAACTAATGCCAATCTGCTCAATACAGAGCCATTGCCCATAAAAACAAAAACTAAGTCAGTAAAAGTCAGCCTTAAATTTCAATAAAACTAAAATAACAAAATGTCAGTTTAAATAAAACTACGATTATCAAGTCAATTAAATGGATTAAATATCTATTACGCTCTTAGTTCATAATTTATAATGTTAAAAACTAAGAATATTCCTTGAAACGCTTCCGGTAAAAGAGAGAAACAAGCAAAGATCATCTCCGGGCCGGTCCGGCAACGGGAGCTGCGGTTCGAGCTGGGCGAATGGTTGAAACAAACACCTTATTGGATACTAAAATTACTGGTGCGAACAGGCGAAGTGGATAATCACTGGAATAATTATTTAATAGTTCACTATAATTTGTAAATTGTAACAAATATTTACCAGACTCCGGTTACAGGGTTGGCTTCATTTGCACTGACAATGAACACAGGGAAAAATATAGCAAAAAAGGCCCCACTGTAACAAAATACAATTAATATAAGATTTTCTTGGAAGATTAAATAAACAAACCCATAAACCCAAGAATCAGAGAGCCCAGTAATAACTGCCAAGGGTAAACCAAACCCAATAAAGTAAGGCCAGTTTGTTTCAATGTAGGTCAGTCGTTTGTGCAATTCCCAAGCCATGTTAAACCACTTGTATTCAAAAGCGTAGAGAGAATACAACATGCACATGTGGACCAGCGATAAAATATAGCCCAGCATGTGAATGGGTATGTAACTGACTAGAAATGCTTGCATTAGAAATAGCGCTTGCACTATAATGCTAAAAATTGAATCTGCCAACAACATGCTTATGCTCTGCATAAACTGTGGCCTGCCGCGGCTGTATCGGTAAGCAGAATCGGCAATGTCCTAAAACATCAAACCATCACACTTTGAAAATTTTAAACACTATTCTGCCTTGTTATTTTTAAAGGGCATATCTACAATTTTGTTCATTTAGTGTCTGTTTCTGAATACCATCATTGTATTGCAAAATACGGGTGTTGAATCATTCGTATTGGTTGAACAAAATTTCTACCTTTCTGTTACAATAACCATATCTAAAAATGTTAGATTTAAATGGCATAACAACTTAAATTCATTAACAATGCGATTATTTCCAGTTACAACAACTAGATAGACTGTCACTAATTTACTTTTGCAATAATTATGCAGCCTATCATACAAAAAAGGCCCCATCCTGTCTCTTGAATACAAAGCAGAGGACAAACTTATTACCAACAAAAATTTAAATCAGAGTAAATTAGTTCAATAGCGCAGGTATGTCCTTTCAAATTAACACGGCAGTATTAAATTTACCTGAAACCATAAGCTGTTGACAACTTTACTGAGTAAAAACAACGGTACAACCCACAGTATTTGAAAAACGTATGTTAACACTGGTTTCATCCACGACCAAATAAACCTGCCTACGAATGAAGTTTCTCCAAATATCGAACTTAAAATGTATCCTAAGCCGGGAAGGAACCCGTAATGAAACATATACATGCTTAAAATGAAAACCCCGCCATTTAAAGCGCAGCACTGCACAGTGCGAGTCCAAACTTTGGATTCCCTAAAACAATTATTAAGTATTTCTTGCAAACTAAATTATATTTTTTATTACTCATGCTTCTTGAGTGGCCTAATAGGCGTTGTTTCTCTGGGATCATCTGTTGGCTTTCTCCGAAGTGAGGAGTTTGATTTTGTTGGTGATAACCTCGCTAACTTACGAGCATCCAATTCCTTATCAAGGTAATATAGAGTTCTAAATCCTCGAATGCTGTCATAAAGACCGCAGAAAAAGGCGTGAACACATCCCTACAAAAATATTTACTAAATATTCATGCTTTCTTAAATAATTTAAAAACTTACTTTCAGATCCATGCTTTTAGTAGCACTGGTAACCAAATACTAATCTAATTTCTCTTTGTATTAAACAAAATAGTATCAGGAGAGTTTGATTAATTCACGATAAATTACTTGTAGATTTCATAATGAAAATGCAAAAAATTTAACTCATTTTGGTTTAAATGACGAAGTTCAAGGTTATAAAATTTTAGGAGCTTTAAATAATTGCGTGACACACACCATCAGTTTATCTCTCTTTAATACTACGTTGGTCGCATTTGTTATCTTCGTCTTCTAATGACGCGTTGAATTGCCATTGTTTACGTCAACTTAACCTCAATTATTGATGAGCCAATTTTGAGAACATAATCAAAAATAAATATTACCTCAAGTAAATTAATTTAACTATTTGTCGGTGGAGTACGCGTAATCATGGTGATTTATGGAGTGTACATTGTTTCCAAATCAGGGGGCCTCATTTTTAATTATGATCACAACATTCCAAAAATCGAAACCGAAAAAACGTTTTCCTACCCCCTCGATATTAAACTGCAATATGAGAATAAAAAAGTAGTGGTTGAATTTGGCCAAAGAGATGGCATACACGGTTGGTACTATAACTGATTCAAATAATCCTTTAACGCCGATTTACAATTTTAGTGGGTCATATGTTATATGCTATCAATGGAATCGCTGCAACGGGGCGACAGCTTGATGATGGTAGAGATGTCTTCGAAGTCTTAGAAAACAAAGATAACTATCCGATAAACATAAAGTTTGGTCGGCCCAAAATGACAACCAACGAAAAGATCTTTCTCGCTAGCATGTTCTATCCCTTGTTTGCAATTGCTAGTCAACTCAGTCCAGAACCAAAGTCGTCCGGCATAGAAATATTGGAAGCAGACACCTTTAGGCTGCATTGCTTTCAGACCCTTACTGGAGTTAAGATGATGGTTGTAGCTGAACCAACCCAGGCGGGAATTGATATTCTCTTGAAACGGATTTATGAAATATATGCTGATTATGCTCTTAAAAATCCATTTTATTCTCTAGAAATGCCAATTCGATGTGAATTGTTTGATATAAACTTGAAAACTGTATTAGAACAAGTAGAGAAGTCTGGGATATCTAATGTATAATTTATTATTTATAAGAGTATATTTGTAAAATCATGTAATATATGTGTACGGTTGCTTATATTTGTGTTTCTTTTACCTAGAAAAAGTTATGCAGTAAACCTTAATTTAATAGGGGTTAAGGGATGTCTGTTAATACTGGAGGTATTAATTCAGACATAACCTATGGGGGCTGGTATTACAAATGTTTATATTGTATACAAATTATGTAAACTGCCAATTAATAATAATGGTACATTATTATATGCGAATTTTAAATACACCCTAACTATTTTGCCTATCCAAGAGGTACCGAAATAGAAGATGAAGTTCCCTAAGTAAAGGAAAGATGCAGATGTGCCTGTTAGGGGTGTTCGATAACTGTTTTTTGTTATCGATAACTGTTTGCGAAAAAATATCGATATATCGATAACTTATCGATATATCGGTAACTTATCGATAACTCATCCATAACTTATC